>JAOQGH010000005.1:7199273-7240384 GCA_025769975.1 Gallinago jamesoni
AGGAAAGGAAAGGAAAGGAAAGGAAAGGAAAGGAAAGGAAAGGAAAGGAAAGGAAAGGAAAGGAAAGGAAAGGAAATTTGGACATTTTTCTCAGCTCGAAGCCATGAGGGCAGGTGGTGGTGAAATAAAGTTTTAAAATCAACAGCACAACAGAAAGGCAGGACTGCAGACACCGCTTCACCTTCACGGCAGTTGGCACCAGGCGTTTGCCAACCAAAGTCCTCTGCCTGAAAGCTGAGCCCATCCCGTCTCCTGGTGGTACAATCCTGGCTCCTCCTCCTTAGGACAGAAAAGCATCATAGACACGATCCACGCGGATCAAGCATGCTCTTAAATATAATTACTTCTCTTACTGCCAATGATGCTGCAGGTTTATGCTGATCGTGACCTGGCTAGTTTCTCACTAAAGTGAAGAATCAAACATATGGTCTACAATAAGCTTTTCCCCCCCTACTTTTTCTTTTTAGTAAGCCAAGCTCCTCACATTTTATATTTCAGGCTTGGGAAGGGGAAGGTTGATGGACTGATGGGGGGAAAGCCCAGCCAGCGGGCTTCAAAGCTGTGACAGCTGGCAAAAACCGTGACCCAGCCTTTGCAGAAGCTGTATTAATGAGGTGAAATATTTAACATAGTATTGTTATCATCAGTGCATATTTGATGGAAACATAAAATGCTCATAAAGGGGAACAATTGTGGTCCAAATGCCTGTCCCACCCACTAAGGCACTACGTACACAATAACTCTCTGTTTCAATCCTGACACAGTAACCTTTTATCTGTTCTAGAAGCTCCCACATGAAGAAATAGCTGGTATATACTTTGTAATTCTTCCTCTTTAAAAAAAAAAAAATCATGACAGCAAGAACCTGTTGGGTTTTTTTTTTGACGGGGGAGGGAGAGACAATAACAGATCACCAGTTCTTTTCCTGCATCAACACTGTGAACCACTGTCAGCATCTGGAGAAACTAGATGTTGCAATACATAGTTTGAAAACTCATGTTCATGCTCTTTCTGGTAAGCAGCACGGGAGAATGTTTCTCATTCAGCGTGATGTTTCAGCTGAAGTGAGTGAGCCAAACTCTGCTTTCCCATTAGTGTGAGTCTGGAGAGATTCCACAGGGTTTGGGGGGTGTTATTTCAGAGCAAGACCACAGCAACCATGGCTGCAGCCTCGCTCATGGTCCCTGCTGAGAGGTACGGGGAGTATGGTAGTAATTACTGATGATTCTGCTTCCCTGGAGCTCCCCGCACTGAAGCAATTATTCTCTGCTTTTCATTACCCATTCAGACCGCATTGGTTAAATACAAGACAGATTCAACAATTATTATGGACTCCATAAGAGACAGTGGGGAAAATCCACTCGCTGAAAACATAATTCTTCAGTAATCACTAGGAATTGCAAACTGTAAGGGATCCAGATCCAATAAAGCTTAACACTTAGGCAGAACTTAAGCAGGAACACTTTTCCCTGTAACTCTGAGTCAGGCATTTCAGTTTGGAAGGTGTATGAGTTTAGATGTTTTCTTTGTCTAGTGCAAAACAGCACCTGCTCTCTGAAAGATGGGGATGTTTGCGTTGCTGGTGTGATGTGTCTGACTCTACCTCCACACCAGCTTTTGAGCCCACTTCTGTCCCTGGATTTCACTCCAGGGACTTGGTGTACAGGAATGCCAGCGTCTTATTTTGGGGTACATCAGTGGTTGAAGCCCCAGTTCTGTAACACCTTCAGTCATTACACTGCCTCGGAGTTTCTGAAAAACCTACTCTGTGGTGCGTTACTGAGGTGACTTACATCGATCTGCTAGATCTGAACCTCGGAGGTCTCATTTAAAGTTTCCTCGAAATACAAGGTTACATCTGAAGACTAAGAGTTGCTGTGTCGTTTGCCATCTGCCATCTGCCCTGAACTTTTTGGTGGGACAGAATCTCTCTCTTTCTTCCGAAATGACTGTGTCAGTGTGCAAAAGCTCTCAGTGCCAGGACAACCGTCCTGGGGACATGGTATCAAAGGATGCACTTGGCCAACATTTTCACTGGGGAAAATTTCCACCGGGATACTCAGATGGTATGAAATGTGGTTTGGATGTTCAGTTTAAGCTGAAACCACAGAATGGTGGAAAGCAAGACGCTTGCATAGCTCCTGATGGATTTACTGAGTTTCCATGAGAAACAGATCTACATCACCAACTCCATTTACTTTGGTAAATGCTTCCTTCCAGGGCTGGCTGGAACCAAATCACCTATCTCAGACTTGCAACACTGCTGGGTTCCTTGTACCTCAGTCTGTTTCTCTGACCAAAGAAGGCAGAAACATGCCCAACTTACCCATTCCATGGTCTTCTTGGACAGGAATGAAATTGAACTCAACGAACTTGGAATTTTTTCACTGTAAACAAAGTATCTTTTATTTCACAACTCATCCCTGTTTATGGGTGTTACTCAACCATCAGTGCAGGGCAAGCCCTGCAGACCTCGGAGGCTGGTGTGTCCCTTGGGCAGTCAGTCCAAGCCAGCCTGGGTGCTGAGGGCAGGTGGGTCCTGCCAGGGGATGGCCAGGCTCTGGGATTTAGGTGGCTCTCACAGCTCTCCCTGCTTGGGATCTGGGGTAAATTTAGCAATACAAATGTCGGCTGCTCCTCCCTCATCTGAAAGAAGTAGGAAGTCCATGACTCACTTCATCCACCCTCTTGGGACTGAAACAGGAAAGGCTGAGTCAAAGTTTCATTTATATTTTGTCTGAAACTGTTGGAATTTGACTGGAGCTATGCCTTTTGTTTTTCTTCAACTGTTCTCCTGCAGGTTCCTTCTCTGAGCTCTCTCTAGTGCTGCTAAGGGTGTGTTGCTGCTCATCCCTCCTGCTCTGCTAAATAAACCTTCACCACAACAGCCAGATGGAAGTCTTCACCTTAAATTCACACATCAGCCCTTTTCAAGATTACACATAGCAAAAGGAGATCTAAATCTAGACCAATATTAATCTGCTCTTCAATTGTCAATATTTGAATGGTGTTGGCTCTCATTCTAGGCAGTAATAAAAGAAACTAGCTAATCACATATAGTCATTTGGAGCTCTGTGCTGTTAATTAACAGGAAGTTTTATGCAGCTGTCAGATGCACAACTGAGTATTTCCTGCAGGGGAGAAAGATTTATTTGGTGACAGTTTCACTACAGATTTTGGATAGAGAAAATAGCATTTTCTGAAAAATTATGAAAGAAGCACTTGGTTTTCTCTGGGTTGTGGAGGATTCTCCTCTGCACCGTCCATGCTCCCTCCACTGCCACCAGCTAAATAATTCCCGAGCGCGAGGCAAACAAAACTCAGCGTGTGCACCTCTGGTCTGTCCTTGATGAATACATGGGATGTCAAAGAATAATAAAACCAGAGCTGAAATATGCCTCAAAGAATGGATAATTGTCCATTAGGATCACATAACTGGGAAAAATTAAATCGGTACAAACCTAACTCTGATCCCTCTAATTTAATAAGGTTAAACCAGTGTAATCAAAAGAGCATCTCAGTGACTGCACATCAGATTAGCTCTCAGTATAATTGCACTGATGTTGGAGGAGTCACAGCAGAAAGATATTTCCTCTGATATTTGCTGTAGTTATTTCTGTTGTTGTAAGCGTTGCCAAGCCAGGTCAGGGAAGGATGAGCTACAAGGAGGAGGGGAAGGAGGAACAGCTTTGATCTCAACACAAATAGCCTTGGTACTGTGGAAAGACCCATGGGAACACTGAGAGCATTCACGTTGCCTGCTTGCAGGTATCCAACTAAGTTGCCAAAATTCAGGGATTGGATTTGAGAGAGAAAAGCATGTCAGATGGGTGTCACAACAACCTCCTGATTTGTCCAGGTTAAGGCAGGTTCACAGCACAGCCCATGCACCATCCAAAGGAGATTTGTCCCCTCATTTAAGCACTTAATGTTAAATGCCCCAAACTAGGTGATAACCTCTTCCTTTAAAAGTATCTAAATTTTTCTTGTGCAATTCAAGTCATGAAGGGGGAAAAAATGCCTGGATGAATAATGGGAAACACAATTCTGTGGAAAATAAAGTGTACAAACATCCTTCAGCAATGCTACCATCTGTTTGGACTCAATTCTAATAGCCTATTTGAGGAAAAGGAATATTTTTCTTCTAATCGCAGCACATGCCATAAGGTGAAATATATATAATCCAAATTATTGTTTTCATGATGCACATTAAGTTTTTAAGGCTGAATTTGATTACTTTTTAGGAGCAAATAAATCTATGAAAAGCAAAATATGGTGCAAAGATTTACTGAATCTTAATGTCATTTTCTTAAAGAAATAAAGTGTTTCTGGGATTATATATTTACATCTTGCATTTCAAAATTACTTCATGATAATATTTAAGCCCAAGGAGAAAGACCAAAAAATAATAAAATAAAAAAAAAGTGAATGAAAACAAGTCCAAAATGGATGACTGGTTTCACAGCCAGGTTGGTATTTTATGGCTTAACACACAGATAAGTTTTGTTGCCCGCACCACGTGTACCATACAGAGACCATTCCCAAAATCAAATTCCTTCCCTGGACAGAATTATGAGACTGAACTTGTCGGGCATCATCTGTGCTTATAGGCAAGGATTTGTGATATTGGAGGTGATAAATTAAGGGAAAAATGATAAAGATGCTTGACATGGTGCATGAAGACCCAAGGGAATCAGAATGTCCACTCATCCTGCCATGTACTTCGGGTGTAATCAGAAGCTCTGTTCTCACCTTATAGCTTCTTCATCATCCTCCGAAGCATCTGAGACCATTCACAGCCACCATTCTTGTTACAAATCTGTTTCTTTTTCCATGGCCAGTAACAGAATTATATTCAAAACCATAAAACAACACAGAAATAAAAGTACCATCCAGATGATGTAAGCAAGTCAATAGGGAAGAAGATCGCGGGAATGGCAATGGTGTACCAGTTTATTCGAATCTTGAGACACACACTGTGCAGACAACACACTAGAAACAAGCTGATTAATATATTTGAACACTTGAAGCTGCCTGTTGAGTGATCTATGTACACCAGGCTTGGATGAAAGGAAGCCTAAAGAGAACTTCTGGGAACCCCTGGCCTCGGGATATTGCATTAATAATTAAGGAGAAGTTGACAATGTGCTTTTAGTATCTTCACATGGTGACAGTGTTAACAGCAATGCTGCTGTCACACGATGAGCATGGTCTCTCTTGGAGCAGCTCCAGCCAGTCCCCAAACTGGTTTCTGGTATCACCCTGTGTGAGCCTTTCACAACTCCTTGCTATCGCTTCCTCGAACTATAAAACAAGGAATTTTTCTGTTGGTATTATGACAGCCTGTGGGAACCCCAGCTGCTGAAACCAAGTTTTATTGGCTGAGGTGGTGTGAAAACTCAGAACAAAAAGCTTTTCCTTGCTCCAAACACCCCCAGTCTGGGCATGGGCTTAGTGACTCATATCAGGGAGTAGTAAATTGTGACAATACGTTTAAAATATAAACAGTTAGTCAGTTAGCACATTAGGCAAGGGCATTAAGATCCACTTTGACTATCTCAAACAGTTATGACATTAAATGTACTTTGCTTTTTCCTGCCATTTTGGGAAAAAATTGTATTTGGAAAGCATTTTTAGGTGTCCAGTGCAACACTACAGCTTCCAGCAACACAGTGTTCATGTTGGGCTGCCCCAAAGCCATAAAGTCGAGTGTGCATTTGAAGATGTTTGGGTGGCCAGGACGCTGAAGAACAGAAAGTATGTCGAGAGGAGCTGGGAAGGTAGACTACTCCACCCCTATGTGTGTTTGCGCCCAGTGTTTGTGACCACTCCTTGGGCTGATTACGGGAGGCAGAGGCAGGGACAGGGACACGGGCAGGGACAGAGCCACCGGGGCTGGGTGAGCAGCCCCTCGCCCTGACCAGCTCCAGCTCTCAGGGCATTGGGTGCCCTGGCCGCCCTCCCCCAGGTAACTTCTGCTGATGCTGCTGGTTTGGTTCTTCTTTGGTTTTGCTTTTGCTCTTCCTCTGCTGCCACTTCTGCCCCACGCTTGAGTTGAGTCCTGCATGTTCTCTCTCATGCTAAATGATCTTGGGAGGTCCTACAAGTGCTTGGCTTATTTTGAGGGGCTTCAAAGTACCTAATATAAATTTTCACTTTGGGTGCACTGGCTTTTTCTGCAAAAGGACAGAAGAATAAAAGGATCAGTTTCTACCAGTCGAGTTGGTATTGTTCACCTTCATGGCATTGTTGAACTGTTCCCTCCCTGGAAGCCCAGGGAGTGAATGTTTGAATTATTTTGCTTTTCCAATTTGACTACAATGCAAAATGGCTGAAAGAACTGTATTTAAAAATGCCCCTAGAGCCTTAAGGACTATAATTCTGCATGTCCTGGATTCACAGCCAGCTGCCAGGTTGCTATTCACATTGTTCTTGGGTGTTTCTTGTTTGCCCTGGGTGAGTCATCTCAATCCCTCCTTCTTCTGTCCCTTCACTACTGTCTATTGTGTGTCCATTTCTCCTCTTTAGCCACTGACAATGCTCAGATGTGTTTGTCCCCTGGTTTCATCATACCCAACACGTGCGTGAGTTACCTTTTCCTGCAGGAGAGCAATTAAGAGCTGCACCGAAGGAAGGTAAGGAGATTTTCTAAAACCCTATCCTATTATGAGTCCTTCCTTGGCTCCATGATCTACAGCAGGAGCTCTGCCTTTGTAGCTGGGCACTGACATGTCCCCACATTCACCTGTTTTCCAAGAGGCAGGATAAAGGGCAGGGATGTACTGAAGCGCTTAGGATGCAGGATGCTTTTTGCATGAATTAATGCGTGCAAGGTCCTTCCTCTGTCTGTGGATTGTGAGTTTATTCAAGTCTTTCTCCAACGCCTGCAGGGTGGACGTATCAATAATGAAAGGAGATGCAAAGAGAACTAAGTAAAGTTGATTATTTTTTCTGACATTTAAGTACAACATATGGCAAGTTTTAGTGAAGACTTAATTGTGTACTTTTTTTTATTAATATAAACTGCGATGCAGGTGATTGTAATATTCTAGGTTGGTCAATACATCAGAAAGGTTGGGCTTATCTGGCTTTAGCCAGAGTACACAGTACACAGATTTTGTTGTCATTTTCTCTCATAGCCTTCAAAGCTTTTACCACTTTGCCAGAAAGAAAATAATTATTTTTGAGAGTGAGAGAAAAAGGAGAATTTCGCCAAGTCTTGAGCTCATGCTCAGGGCACACAAGGCTTCATATAAAGTTAAGAAAAAATCTGAAAAATGTAATTTTCTTTTGGATTATTTTCTGCGTTACAATAGAAGCGGTGAAGCATAATTTGAGAAAGGAACTGTTTGAGAGCTGTGTCTGATCTGGAGGCTGGTAGTTCATGTTCCTTTTTAAACCAGTCAGGCTGCATTCCAGCTGGTCTGAATGAGCCCCCCTCGAGGATAATATCCTTGAAACTTAATCAAAAAATCTGTATCTAGAAAGAAAGGCTAGGGATGAGAATGAGCTTACTCCAGTTCCTCTCGACTTCTGAAGGGTTTCTTCCCATTTTGAAAAAAAACTCCTGCATCAGGGTCATCTCTTTTCCCTTCTCAATCCCCCAAAATTGTTTTGTCTCTGTAAATGTTGTCAAATCTCTCATAAAATAGACACCTTGCCAACACCACCTCCCAGGTCTAGTGGAGGTTTGCTCCATACTCAGAGTTTACTACAGAGAGCAGCTTTGTACTTTTCAGATGTAGAACAAGGGGCACAAATAGGTCCTGCCTGGTCACTGTACCACTAATAAATAACCATGATTAATAACCAAGACAGAACAAAACCACCCAATGGAGAGATGAAGTCAGCATCCCAAGGACCAAGAGGTCCTCCATGGTTGACAACCTCTGATTCTGCCCACCAGGAACAATGTGTGGCCAGATCCTGAGAGCTCCCCAAGACTTGAGCTTCTCAGGAAAGTCACTGCACCCCGGGAGTCCTCTGCACCTTTTGAAAACCCATTCACTTGTGTGAGAATTTTAGCTGGGTGCCAAAATGGGCTGGGTGCTTAGCTTTCGGCAGTCCATGTTCAAAATGGTGGTCTTCAAAACTGATTGGTGATAAAAGACACCAAATGAGAGCCTTGTAGGAGCCCCTTATTTTTCCTAAAACATTCTTTGCTCCACATTTAATAACTTCAGCTTCAAGAGAAGGTGTTTCAAATGAGAGAAAAATGGATTTGTTAGTATAAATTAGTCCTGAGCACTTTGGGAAAGATGTAACTGTTTCATGTGCTTCATGTTAATGATAGTGCTGGAGCAGAGCTCGTTTATGTAAATCTAGAGCCGCAGATGGGTGGGCAATAGTCTCTGCAGCAGCAAATTCTAGATGCAATGGCAGAAGCAAAGAGCTGTGACATTACTTGCTTGGAAACTTGAAACTCTGCAAATCTGATCCCATTTTGTACGTGTATATTATTACTTCTGCTGATACTCAGTTTTGTCTATAGGTGGCAGTGACCTTTCATTTTTTCCGTAAAATAGGGCAGAAGCTTACATACATACACACCTTCCTAATTTTACTAAAGGATGTGGGCCAGGGCTGTGAGGCTGTGCCATTGACTGAGCTCTGTGCCCAGAGGAATGATCACAGACTTGTCACCTTTCTTCTGCAGCCACTTTGCCTCAGAGCATGCTAAATGTGTAGATGATATACTGCACGTAGTGCAAAAATCAGTGCAAAACAATAATCAGCTGCTGTTACAAGGAGGGAAAAGGTCTGAAAACATATTATATATGTGCATGGTGGAGAACTGGGATCATATTCCTGAGAGGGTTATGTAGCAGGTTTGTCCCACTTTTAGCAAAAATAGCCTCCAAATTTTGTCCAGCTTTCTATGAGAGGGAGGGTTCTGGCCTTTAAATCTTTAAAATCTTTAAAATTTCTCTTAAATCTTTAAAAATTCCACATAACCACAGTGTGTGTTGTGTTTCAGTGAGAATTATAAATTTCATTTTTTAGAGAATGGGTAATGTCCCTAGAGGAAAATATTCCAGAGATCAGAGCCCGTGATCTCTGTTCTGTATCAGTCAAACATAACTTACCTGAGGCGAGTAGAGCTGCATCAACAAGAAACTAGAGTAACTGAAAATCAAGCTATAAACCATTGTCAAAATAAAATAATAAATAAATAAAATGGGAATTTTCTTCTCTCACCCCACCCCACCCCCCAATATGTACTGATTATATAGCACATGTGAAAAAGGAAGCACGTAATCTGCAAATATTCCATCCTCTGCTTAAGTTGTCTCCTGGCATAAACCAGGCAGCCTTGTGAATGGAAAACAAAGATAAATCCTCCAGATTCAACCAGATACTAAATTTACCATTGACACTAAGCAGTAGGATTTGAATCTTGTTTTCTTCTCTTCCAATAGGATAATGCTTAAAGTTGCTAGGAAACAGAATTACATAGCAAGGACAAGAGGCCATTGTACATCCATGGGGAAACGCTGGCTGTTTTCCACCATAAATCAGAAGTTCTGATTTATAGTGGAAATATCAGCTGAGAAGATAAAATCCCTGTGAAATGGCTCCGTACTCTGAAATCAAGACTCAGTCCTGCAGCCACCGTTTGTGCAGCAATTCTCAGCTGCAGTTCATGTTCCAGATTTCAGTCTGCTTTGCTCTTCAACATGTTGCAAGAAATATGTTTGGCCTCAAAAACGGCCTACACAGCACAGCAAGCTTGGAAGATACATAAATGTGTTTTAAGTTTAGAGGAAAATAAAATAAAAAAATAACCCAAACAAACAAACAAACACTACAATAGGTTTATGTGTACTTGTACATAGGAAGGAGGCTAAAATTGAACCAAACACATTGCTCCTGAAACAAAATTTAAAGAAATCAGAAGAGTTTCACTAGGTGTTGAATTATCTAATGGACTAATAGCAACTAACTAGCTAAGATTGTGCCTGGATCGTAGTCAGAGCTGTGACTCCACTAGACATGAACATAAGAAAGTCATTTTAAACTGACTGTCTTAGGTCTCAGTAGTGCTGCACCTGTGGCAACACAAGATGCTCAAAAAACACATGATGAATGCTACGGTGGCTGGTTCAGGTTTTCTTTGACTTGCTGCAGTCACAGTGCTTGAACTACTCAAGGGAACGCAGCTCAGTTGCTTCTGTGAGCTGCCGTTGGTTGGTGAAGCTGTCTAGAGCAGGGCAAATGCTTCCACAGCCGCAGGCGAGAATTTTACCCAGAGAAAATTCTACTATAACTAAAATTCTACATAACTGCAGGACACGCAGGGCCTAATTTTCAGAGTTTACATGCATGATGTCTTTGCATGCTGCCTCTTTTCTCCCTTCCTTTTTTCTTTAAATGAAATGCAAATAAATATATAAAACTCCACCAAGCTGCTGTAATTTATTCATATAGTTTGGTCTTTTTCACTTTATTCAGTTGCTAACCCCAGGTTACTATTTGCTGAGCCCTAATGAATGCTGCAGGTGTGATTGCATCCAGTTTTCCTCAACAAACAAGAAAAGTTTGTTAGCTTGTACCATTTTTAGTGAGCAGCTGTGAGCCACTACACATAGTTGGGTTGAGTAAGACTGGTTGGTGCAGACTGATGACTAGGACAGGTGTCTTTGGGAAAGCAGGTGGGGTTTATTAGGAATTTAAACAGCCTGTCAAAGTCCGTCACCATTGGCTGTCTCTTAATTTGAATTAGGCAGTAGGTTCATATAAATGAGAAAGAAAGGGTTATATGGAATTTTTTTTTTCCTCCACCTTGTAGAAGCTATGGGGAATACAATGAGCCTCCCAGAGGAAGCTGAAGAAGACAATACGTGTACGGTGAAGAGCTATCAGGTAGGAAAGAGCGTCCCACTCTCATCTTCTCTGGTTGTTGTATGTTGGGGTTTTCAAATGCCATGATGTACCCAGTCCTAAGATCTGTGTTATTTGTTATTTCAGGCTCTATCTGAATCTCCTGACAATATTAAAAACGGATCTGTTGCAATTGTTCAGGCTCATTCTCCTGTAATGAATGGTGAAGGTATGTACTGGGAAAGGGTGGCGTATTTCCACTTCTTTTGCCACCAGACAGGCAGAGAGAGGGTTACACTGGAGTAGCAATAAATATTGGGGCACGGTCTCAACATAAAATATAAGCCTGTGTTTTAGCTGTTACTTGTGAATTAGTACATGTGGGTTTTCAGAAGCTTAAAAGTTTAAAGCTAACAAAGAGTGAAATAAGAAAATATTTCCAAAGTCCTCTGCAAGCTGTTTGTTTAATCATTCTAAGAATTTGGTTCTGTATCTGGCCAACAAAAAATTGTTTTATAGACTGAAGACTTTGGTCAGCGTGAAGTTTTATAGGGCAGGAGTGGTTTGGTGCTGGTCCCTTTCAGGTTACTCCACAAAACTCAAGGTGTCCAGTGATAAACTGTCTCTGCTTGGGCTCTGGTGGAGGTGCCTCTAAGGGGCCTTGGAGGAATCATTGCTGACAGGAGCATAATCTGGGTCTCTTGAAAGGACCATAATGCAGCAATGGCACCAATGCAAGGCTCAGTGGCCTGTTGGTGAGGTTTTGTGTTTGGGGGGACACCGTGAAACGGTGTTTGGTGGACTTCAATGAGAGAGCAGTTCATGTTCGGGAAAGGAGAGTGAGTTGTCTTTAAATAATATATCCCTGTGGCTAGCAGGGAATTACCAGGTGATGTGGAAACTGGTAGTCTGGAGGGGATGGAGGAGACTATTAAAAAAAAAAATCCAAGAGGACTAAATGCATTGAAAACAGTAAACTGGAAAGAGTACCATGAGGTGGTAGACATTATACCTGCAGTGATGTCGTTATAGCATAATTGCCTCTGGATCAGAGGTTTTGGAGTGAAATGCCACTTTTGATCCTGAGCTGGGCCTTAGTGTCCAGAAACCTCCCTTGTTCTCAGTTTAGATGTCCCAGGCCTTCTTGAAGACAGCAGAGAACGTCTCATCTGCAGTGAGATATTTGTAAACAAGATTTTACTATGTCAACTGCTTGTGTTTGAATTCTAGAGAATTTAGGGGAAAGCACAGTAATTTATAGATGTTGATAAGTGACAGCTGGGAATGCAGCATGGCTGACAGTATTATTCCAAGAGGTCATAATTTGGTCCTATTTACCAGAATTACTCAAACTGTGTCACAAGGCTGATGCTGTAACACTGACTACGTCTCTCCTGTTACTGTTATAGGAAATATTTGATATTGCTCAACTACTGTCAGGGCAAAAAGACCACGGTGCCAGGGGCGACAGCAACTTGCTTCTCTTTCTCTGTACCCTAATGAAATAAAATCAACATGTTATTTTTATGTATAAACTGTGGGTGTTAGTGTAGAAGTTGAATAGTTGGTGGGGCTATGAGTAAATCACTGCTCAATAAGCACATACCATTTCAGACCAATCTGGGTGGTGTTCACAGCAGGACGGCAACTGGGTTTTCCAGTGATCACACCAGTGGCAGGCTGGGCCCCGGACTCCCCATGGAAAGGTGTCTGTCAGCAGCTGAGCCCCACTGACAGTGTTAACATCTTGAAAATCTGGTGTGAGCTACATGGCTTGAGCATTAAAACTTTGGCTCCAAGTAGTCTTCAAAAATTATCTCCACGTATCCATGGGCAGTTGCTCTTATCCACAGACATATGTCTCTCTCCTCACCTTTCAGCACCTCATTAATTTCTTCTTCCACCTCTTGATGGCTTTGGAGCCTTCTCGAGCAGCATTCAAGCAGCACTTGTTTGGAGTAGTGTTCCTTCAGCTCAAGTCTCTGCAGACTGAGTCACGTTAATCTTGCCAGTGTTTTCCTTGCATTGGATTTCTTTCTGTTTTCAGAATACAAGAGAAAAAAACCAGTTTTCTCCAATCTCTCTGAGGAAAGAAAATATTATTTTATTGTTCATTGTTAAGAGAACCCTCTCAGCCTGTGACATCCAGTTGAAATATCTAAGCTTAGACAAAAATAATCAAAGACTGGTATGGCATTATGCAGATGGTACTAATTACAGTTCAGAATCACTGTTCCATGGCTAATTTCCTAATGCCATCTAGCTACAAGTCAGTATAAATGATTGCCTACTAGAAAATAAAAGCCCATAGCTGTGTGTTTCTGCTGGTGTAAACCATCGGAGTTCTGGGAAGTAAATAAAAGCCAGATGATTTACACTATCTGAAGACCTAAAATATAAGCATATACTTTACTCTTAATATATAAAATGAAACATATGGCATTGTGTTATTTAAATAGTTTACCTGATTAATGTAATTACTAAATCAGTTGAAGTAGCAAGTTGGAAAAGTTGGACTGTTCTGTGTTGGTATTACTTGTATTTTAACTTTATGAATGTTTAAAAAAACAGTTAAAATCATTAACTACTTAGCACTGAAATCTCACTGGTTTGTGTAATGTAATCAAGGTCTTAGTGAAATAAAAGTGCAAGTGCTGTTTGGAGATAGAAGTTATTCCTATAGAAAATGCAGTGGTTAGTTTTTCTAAGATGAAATAATGTAAGAAATAGTACTGTAATCTATTTTATGGTCATAAAGTGAGCACTTCTGGAGAAGACAAAAGAACTGCAAAAAAGGTAAGTGAAGCAAGAGGATTTTATTAATAGTGTTAGACGTATGTTTGTGGTCTTTGTCTTGTTAGTTTGCATTTCTGTGATTGCCAGTGATCTGACCATGTGCTGTGCATTAAAGGGTATAGTTGATAAATGAGTCTATGAAATCTATATCTGCTAATATAATGAAAGAAGAATCCACAGAGTTAACTTAATATGACCAGAGGAAGTAATGTTATTTGGAAGAGCCTTGTCACCATCTGCTTCACATCTGGGTGAGCAGATTGGTGACTGATTCCCTACATTTGTTGCTTCTGCTCAAAGAGGCTGACAGATGTGTAGACCTAGGGATTCTTTCCATGACTTGCCTTCCCTGCTCCTATTGATTACCAGGGCTGCAGACACGGAGTGCTAGCATCCACCTTCTCCTTCTCTAATGCCATTAAATAATAATGTTCTCCTTAATGCCACTTCATGACATCTTTTACAAGAGAAAGGATAGCAAATTTGATCCTGACTTTTCCTAGTGTTTTGTCTTAGCCTTTTTGAGCTAGTATAAATACTTGGTGGACAACAGGGAAGAAGGCTAGAACTAGAAGCCATGTATCTCAGATTTGCACTATGTAGAGCAGAAATGTATCAGGAGGACAAAATGGAGGAAAATGTTCTTTGTATTTGGATGACAATTACATGCAGATTAAAACAATGACCTGCTCATAAAAAGAAAGATTACACAAGGAAGAAAAGATCAGCGCATTTTGCTTCTAGCCGGTGTCTAACAGAAATGGGTGTACTGCAATAACGTTGCGTGCCTGTAAGGTGTGAAATAATGCAGTTCAGTTATTTTTTTAAAAAATTATCATTATTATTCTTGCTGCTAACTTCTTTCCCCCTGTTTCTATTAATTTCAGTAAATTTGTTAGTCAAACAAGAATGCTAGTTAACATAGTGAAACAAAATTATTCTTAGAGCATAAATGTACTGTCAACTTCAGTTGCACAGAATAGTCAAGCAAGATTGCAAAAGAATATTAGTATGTTTTTTCTTTTTAAAGAAGGGGTGAAAATATCTTTTTTTGGGATTCTCTAATGCTTCTGAGACCTCAGTCATTTAGTCTTGTCACAGTTTTTTGGGGTCTCCCTCAAAAATGTAAAGTATACTTGAAGATTGGAAAATTCCACACCTACTGTAGCATTATGGTACTAACCCAGTTCTAAATAATGGAGGGGAAATTTAACCTACACAACATCTATAAAAATACATCGGAAATGTAAATTAGAAAATTTGCCCTTTTTTTGCTAGGTATTTAGATTTTTTAATGTTTGTTGCAGTAATTTATTCAGGGCTATTATAATCCATTGTGCTGGTTTACACTGATGGACTTCTTAGTGTCAAATGTTGCCTTGTAGCTACTAATGGTTCCTTCATGGCTGTTAAAATCTATTGTTTCCATGATTATCTGAACTCCAGGGAACAAGATAATGCTTTGGTAGTATAATTGCACTCCTAAGCAAAATATCTATTTGTAACTGGCTTGTATTCAAAATAGTCAAAGATACTAAAACCATATTTGTAGCTAATGGCTTGCTCAGTTCAGTTGCAATAAAAAAACCCATTTTTTCTATTGTCAAAAGCAACAACATTAGAAAACATTTTTTCCTACCATTTATTTTATGGCATGTTCACATGCTAGTAGTCTACAGGAGGAGATGTCTATGCTGAAGACCTTGCCAATTTAAGTTGTTCCTCATTCAACATCTGAAAGTCAATGGCACTATGAAAGAGTCAGTAGGATAAATGGCAGGAGGTGAGAAGCTGCTAATGTAAGACAGCGCAGGACCTTATTTCTTATGTTCCCTAAGTGTAAGTATTACCCAGGAGAGCACATGTAACTGCTGAAACCAGACCAGCAATCAAAGGCTGAGAAAAAGGAGTGTGCTTTAAGAAAGCATCTGAAGGCAATCTTTTGGGGAAATTGAACCTCAGAAATAGATGTCTACCTAGTACATGGCTTAGGCTCCTGCCAGGAGTAAAAGAGCAAACTAAGCTTCAGAAACAATCAGGTTACAGTGGAGGAGATGTGAAGGCAATCTGGAAATGCTGGACAGAATTGCTTTTGGTCCCACTTGAGGGAGTTTGGTTGCCATCTGTTAGGTGTGCTGGGCTGAGGTCTGTTTATCTTCCCACTGATTAGCAAAAGCAAATCAGCTGACAAAAGCTCGGACAGCCTTTTCATTTGTGTTGGACTTGCAGCTCTGAACTTCCTTTCATGTCAGTCGCATCCTCAGGATTCCTGCTTGCATCTGCTGTTACTTCTGAACAAGTGCTGCATCTTGGTCCCAAACATGCAGGGAGTAGATGTTCCACCACAGGCACTCCACTCCGATGCCCTCTGAGCTCTGCTGCCTTCCCGTGAGGTCCTGGGTGTGCCAGGCCCCGTAATGAACAGAAATAATTCCATGCCTATGTGGTCAGTTCTGCAGCTCACAAGGTCTGCTTAAAGCCTGTGCTCGCCTTAAGGCTTTGTCCCTTATAATATTTGATTTGCTCGTTCTGTCTATTAAAACCAAAGCATTTGCTTTTCAAGATTCAGTGCTGGTTTGGCAGACTTGGTCCCATTCTGTGTCAAGAAATGTTGTGCTGCTCTTCATCCTCAGACTATGGAAGTGCTTGAAATGCTAAAGGCAAGGATGTGAAAGGAAGAGGGAGAAAGTCTGACAGCAATTACTTCTGAGCAGGGAAGGGTATTGACATAAAATTGCACTAACCGTTCCTCTTATCTGTACAGTTTTTCTTATAAGTCACAGGAAAAAAATGTCAGTCTAATTTAGTAAATTTCAGAAAAAGTATCCTTGAATGTGTTCATGCAGAAGAGTGACTTTGTGCAGCTACAGTATTGCCTTTCTAACATACCCGGATGAAGTAAAGAGAAAGGAAGGACAAATCTTCTGTAGTGTGACTGGTTTTTGTTAAATACTTGAAAGGAAAAAGCCTGTGTAGTAGTAGTATGAAATGCAATCTCAGAACAGTGCTGTAAACGCTATATTGATCTTAGTTTCAGAGCAGTTATTAATCTCATTCAGAGTGAGAAGCTTTGATCTACTTGCAGGCCTGGCCTAGAATTTGGGAGGTTTTGCTTCTATTCCTAATCGTGCCTCTGGATCATGCAATAATCTTGGTGGCACTTCTGTGTCTCTTTAGAAACAAAAATATCATGCACTTTCCATCCAAATACTGCAGTTTCAAAGCCTTTCTCCTTTGGTTTGCTGTGAATATGGTGCGAGTCAAACTCTTCTGTTCAGCCCACCACAGCAGTGTCTCCTCTCTGGTGGTGGGATCTGCTTTGCCTGGTGTCTGAGCAGACTTTCCCTAAAACAGTTTGAACTGTTTTGACACAAAAGACACGCTGCACAGCTCATGTTGGTGATATTTTCCAGGTCTTTCATTCCTTCCATGATAATTAGAGATAAAAGGAGCTTGATAGGTTCATGATCTACTTTTTGTTTGGTTGGTTTTCTTAATGATGAGCTTCTATCCCTATTTTTATACTAAAGACAGTTTTCCTGTGTTTCATTTTTTTTTATCTGTTATATAAAGCAGAAGTTCAGCATCTATTACAATTATTTTCCAATGGATATTGTTTCTGCTTTCTTTAGCTGAGGAAGCATTTGCTTTTTTGCTTCCCTCCCAAGTTTCCAACTATAATTAGAAGTAAGTGCTTCAGTTCTTTTTTCATATAGTACTACAGGAGGCTTAGGAAAGTATAACTGATACTTAGTGGCCCTGACTGAATAGCTGAATAGGTGGCTGAGTAGCTAGTTATTTTTACCTTTTCTTTGCACCTTGGTATGTTGAAATAGGTGTTCATGAAATACTGCAGAAGAATATTACTGGCAAAGGATTCTTGCCAGAGTGAGTTATTTTCTTACATGAATAGTAACAGAGAATTCAGGGAAATAATTTTCTCTATTAGTGTGCACACGAAAGTCAAAATATCTTTACATGGACGGACCTGAGGTGATCTGGCCCCTCCACATGCCTGCCTATGCCCAAAACACAGTAAGTAAGTAAATTTCAGATCAAAAATATTAGAAGCAGAGAAGTTAGGAGCCAGGTCCCTGACAGCTGGTAAAATGCCAGCTGCAGTTGTGAATCTGCCACCACAGTCCTTACTTTTCCAGCTGTTACCTCCACTGCTGGCAAGTATTTAAGTAAAGTCACCGGAGATTCAGGCCGGCACGCTCCGTCACATCTCATCTCTCGGATTTATGGAAGTTCCCACCTCCTGCTGGTCAGGATCAATCCTGAACCATGAAACAAGGGCCCAGTGAGGACCTGCAAACCCCAAGTTAAGGCTGTGGGAAAGGGGATGCCAGGGCTGGATGGTGCCCATGGTCCCTGGGCACTGCCCCAGAAGGACAGTATCAGCTGGATACAGACCCCTGTTGATGCTTGTGTGTTCTTATGCAAAATCCTTGCAGGAGTGGGAAAGATTGGGCTAATCAGAGCAAATAGTGGACAGCTGGGGTAATTTTGTTGTGCAAAGCTAAGTGGTAGCTTTGAAAGATCTAAAAATGCTCTGCTTTCCTTTCCTTAAGAAGGGATTTAAAAGATGAGACAGAACACTGGAGGGAGGGTCTATAGTGTGGAAGACAGGAGTCTCGGGTTGTGTTGGTATCTGGGGGTTTATTTCTGTTGAAGTAAAATGTGAAGGGCATAATATTGACTAGACTATTACAATTATCATTTGAAATAATTTCAATTTTACACTGAAACTGACAATTTTAAAATTCTAATTTAGCAAGCCAGTTTGAGACTGTCAGTTTTTCACAGTTATAATTAAGTAGATCTAAATTCATCTTTGAAATCTGTGGTGATGATTGACAGGGAAATCTGAGAGAGATATATATGTTCTAGCCAAAGTGGGGAAGAGGAGCTCAAGCTGAGAGGGAGCTGTAAGGTTTACCTCTCAACAAGCCTCCTCTTGTTTCCTGGGGTTTCACACCACATAATCTGCGATTCAGTCTCCCATCCACAAAACAGACACAAGAAAGATTTTTATTTTTTTCTTCTTGTTTCTTTTGTCTTCTGTAAAGCAGGAGCCTTCTCCTGTCTACATATGCAGTATTACAGATTTTCACCTCAGCTGTATTATCAAAGTGCCACTGTAATATAAAATCATCAAATACACTTTAAAGATGAAAGATTTTTTTCACATCTAAAGTGTGATTGGAATGTGTGTACACAAGGGGGAATTATTTGTGAGAATTTTGAGGGGGGGGGGAATGTGATTAAGAGCCATATTGTTTGTGGGCAAAAAGAAACATAAGGACAAGAAGCCTGGCTCAGATGTCATTTATAAGTATTCAAATCAGGCTTAGACAATGGAGGAGTGAAAGTAAAAATTACACTATGGAGAGCAGGCAGCAAGGCAAGGAACAGCACTGGGAAAATGAATGAATGAAGTTTTGACTGCAAAGCCCTTTGGGGAGTTTGGGAAGTCAGGAAACACAATCAGTCCTCGCAGTTTCCATTCTTTTTCCCACTTAGCTCTGAAAGAAAAGCGTAATATACTAATATATGACTGTCTCAAGTTTTATTGCTTTTTTTTTTTTTGCATATCCCTTTACTTTCAATGGGAAGGTAAAATATCCTTGGCACGTCCACTGGGCTAAACAGTCAAAGACCTGGGCCACTCTCTGCCTTTGGCAGCCGAGAGGGGACTGTGGAGAACATAAAATTGGCACCAACTTCACTGAGGAATGACAGGAAAGACAATCAGACGGGCAGGTCTGATAGATGAGTGGCAGCCTGCGTTTTGCACAGGACGACGACAGGGTCCCTGGACAAGCGGCACTCTGTGCAGTCTTCCTCGAGGCTCCACGTTTCAGAATTAGCTTATTAAAGGGCAAGGTCACCACGATTAATTGTACAGCCAGTATAACTCCTTTGCTGTGCTGGATAATTACTGTCTTATGCTTCTGTTTGCAGTGGATGCAAAGGCAAGTGTTGCACGGGATAATGTGGCCGTTTCTTCCCCGAAGACAATGGAGCAGAGCCCCGTTCCCGATGCGGGCGGGCAGAGCCTCGGGAGCGCTGCCAGGAAAGCTCTGCCATCTGCTAAATCCCGCTCTGTCTTCCCGTTTTCGTGGCCTGTACCAGGGCGTACTGAAGATCCAGCTACAGATTCATCGGTTGGATCGGCAAAACTTGATGTCAGCTCGGAGGCGCCCGGCGCGAACAAAGCCCCGAGTGAGAGCGCGGAGGTTCCCGCAGCAGCTGGGCGGGAGGAAGGCACAGATAAAAACCTGACCCAGGCCCCGCCGGCAGCATCGCTTCACGGCATCGGTCTCACAGCGACGGTGACACCTGAGGGGGAGGATGCGGCCGCCTCCGAGCCAAAACAAGTGACCTTCTTTGGCAGGATCTTCAAACCGGAGAAGGGGAAGGAAAGGAGTAAACGGCCAGCTGATACCCGGGAGGAAAGGCAGACTTCAGACCTTCCCGACGGACGCATCCCGAGGAAAGAGGCTGCTGGATTACAGAGCACATCAAACGCTGTCCCGCAGGGGAAGGCAAGTGCTTGAGTAGGAATATCCATTTCACTCTTAATGAAACCTCTTAGGAATATTAATAGTGCGGGACAACCTGATGTCACGGTGGCTGTGTGAATGAGTCTTAAAGTGATTGCAGCTAACCCCCCGCAGGGTGGCTGACTAGAGGTCTGGGAGAAGGACCTACGGTGGAGCGGGAGCAGCTCTGATACTGGCCTCAGGACTCAATGCACTGGCATCTGCCCTCAAGTTTAAATTCACTTCTATTTTCTCTGAAAGGTTTGGGCAAGATAGCTGTGTTTGTGCTTCAGTTGCTGGGATGACGAACAGCAGCCAGCTACAAATGAAAGCAAAAATACCTGAAAGTTGTTTCTTATGCTTTAGGAGCTTGGAGCCGGATGGTTTTAAAGAAGTTCTCTAGCATGTTTTCTGCCATCCTTAAAACAGTCACTATTCTCGAACAATAGCTGCTTGTTGCATACTCTGCATACCAGAATAGGGAATATTATGCAGTAGCAATTTTTGCACTCTTAGCTACTTAGATATTTTCTTCTTTAAGTCAAGGAAGTGTGGTCCCTTAGAATTGACTTTACAGGATGAGACTGTGACATAAGAATTTAAGGAACTCATCTGAGAGAGCATGCTAATCAATGAAAGGAGATGAAAATAGGTGTGAGTTTAGGTTTTACACTTCCTACAAAGTTTGATACCAACAAATATACTGTAAGAATAATTTTCAGGTAATTAACTACTGAAAAAGTCCATCCCCTGGCTGGGAATAAGTAGCATAATTCTTATTAGCTTCACTGGAGCAGGCGGGAGAAACTAGCTTCAGGGCCCCCTCATCAGAATATATGTATAAATACAATTTTAATAGTAACTGCTTTTATTGGCCTAGTTCAGGCTTACAAATTAGGCTGCTGTATGATGCCATTCTCTGAATAGTGTAGAAGATAGTCCCCAAGATACCCAGTGTTTGCACTGACAGTATTGGGGATTATCTCTTCAATCTCTATTGTTCTACCTTGTCTTCTCTAACTTATGTCTCCTTAAATTTGAAGATCACGTTTCTTGTATAAACTTATAAATTGTAATATTCTCCTGAAGGTTCATTTGTAAAATTAAACAGTTGTATTTTTGACTGTTGCTCTTCAAAAGTGTCACCCATCACTAGTAACTCAGAGAGCTATATATGCACATTTAAAGAATGTGTAGTCTCAACCTAGCAGAATATCAAGTCATTTGCTACATAAACAGAACAAGGTGAATAATTCAGAATGAATAATCTGTTTGGTGTGTACTGGCACTTCTGTTTGTAACTTATAAGACTGAAGCTTTTCAACAGTTTAAATTCCCGCAGATATTTTTGACTAATATGCACAAAGAATAAGTTTTGCTTCCCAAGAATTGTTACTTTTACAATGAAATACAAAATTCAGTTTCCTATTTTGTGCTCTTGAAGTAGTACAGTGTACAGTTCTCTAATGAAGTAACAATCTGAAGTAGCTTTAACCAGAAGTCAGAGTGACTATTTGCAACCAGCAAATGTTTAAATTGGGAAAGCTCAAGTAAACAAGTGTTTGTAATAAGCAACTACCAGGGGACAGGGCAAGACAATCTCATTCTGCCAGTTCAAACAGATACTATAAGCACTGTTCACTCAGATCAAGCTTTTTTTATATCAATAATACTTAGTTTATTAATTTTGCGTTCTGCTCCAGTCTTCATCTATTACCTCCCCACATCCTGAAGCTCAGTAATGGGAATAATCTGAAAATCCCAGGCACTCATCAGCTGTAGGTTATGTTTGGTATGTGTGTAAGTGTTTGCAGGATTCTAGCCCACACAACAGCTTTTTGGCGCCCAGGGGCCTGCTTGAGGACAGGTCTTCTCTTTAACAGAAGTGCCTCTACATCTTTTACACGTGTGCTTAAAGCTGTACCACTGAAAATCTTTGAGGGCTTACAAAATCAGGGCTCAAGTTGCTCAGTGTACAGGGGAGAGTGAAATCATAACCTTCTCAGTGAATTTCTGGACTGTAATTTTTGGTTTTTATTCTTCAAATATGAAAAGGATGTTGGAGGGAGAGAGAGGAGTTAAGGACCTTTCCTGGGAAAAATATATCAACTAAACACTTTTGATATGTTGCCAAACTTGTTTTAACTCAATTGCTAAAACAAAGGCTGCGTCTGCCTTAAAGCACAGTTGCCTCTGTTCCCTCTAAAGTTGCTAGTTCTCATGTAGGATGGGAGAATGACCAAGTCTAATTTAATTGCTGTTACTGTAGTAACTACAAACTGTTACCAAATAATCATACTAAAAATCCAGATATCGCTGCCAGCAGTTTCTTTTTTTCTTTTTTTTTTTTTTTTGGTGGATTATGACTTGTAGTATCTGTAAAAACCAAAAGCAAAGTGAAGTTTCCCTGAACTGAGTGCCAACACAAAACAAACAGCGTTGCTGGTAAGTAAGAGAGAGGCTCCACAGTTGTAGCTTAAGAGCTGCACAAACATTCTGTGTTTGGTGAACCACTCTTTATTTTTGTGGTCTACAAAACTACATTCAGAACACAGCATAATTAAAACAAGGACAGAATTCATGAATTCATGAAGCATTTACTATGTAAGCCAAAGAAAAGATAAATTATATGCCTGAAATGTTTCACTGAGCCATGATTCATGCAAACAAAAGTGCTGGCAGGAATACATTCTTTTGATATGTTTTCTAATGACTGAATTGAAACTACAGTATAAGTATTTAAGGTGTTTATTATCCCCAAATTTGGCTCCTAAAAGAAATTAATTGAACATTTAGATGTATCTGTTAACTTCTCAAAATATCAGAAGAAAGTCAGTATTAGAATTTTTCTTTCATTAACTGCCTCCAGGGCTTTGCTCAGCACATTATGCACTGGCTGCTACAGAGGTTTTTGTGGTTATTTGACTATGGCTCTGAAAATGGTGATGTTGTAGGATTCCACATTATCTCTCCCTGATTTATATGCTGATGGCCTAAGTCTGTGCTCTTTCCTACAGCAGTATTTCCACAAAAGTGCAAGATGGATCACAGCACCTATCAAAGTCCAGATCCAAGTTGTATCTCAGTAGCTAATGGCAGCCTTGGCTTGGGAATCCTGGAGTAGGGTTTCTCGTGCAGTAGTGGGTCACTATGGGCCCATTTGTGCTCTGCAAGTCAGAGTATGGGGATTTTTGGGTGGTGGTGTGCCTCAAGCTCTGCACAGCAGCTTTCCCATCTGCTGGGCAAAGTGTGGCTTTAGCAGGGATATACCCTGGAAGAGTTAGTGCTGCCAGTGGTGGTACCTGTCACCTCTGCAGCTGTCCCAGGTGATACCTGCTGCTGGTAAGAGCAGATAAGTTCCTTGAGAACTTAGCAAAAAGATATCTTCCTCCTAAACAAAGGACAGCCCAAAGGCCAGGGCTTGGGCTTGTGTGTGTAAAAATAAAGTTTGTTTTTGTTTGATAACATCAAGTAGTGAAGAGTTTGCTAGCATCAAGTGCTTCAAGAAGCTAGTTTTGCTTAGCAACATTTCTTCTGCCTCCTGCTGCTTTGGACTCTTGCCTCATGTCTTTGTTGCCCCTTTGATATCTGAAATAGAGCCAGCATTCTTCATATGACCAGAGGTCTTTAGATGGCATCCCAGCAAGCAGAGCTACTGGAGCTGGCGTGGCCACGCATGTTCTGCATGGGACATATTGTTCTTGGAGCCACTCTGGCCTGTAACTGGCAGCTGGACAAAGTGGTGTGTTGGAGCCTTGTAAAAAACTTCTAAATAGCCTGTTGAAGCACTCTGGACTACTGTGCTGTGTTTCTTCCTGGGTAAACTTGGAAAACAGTGGGTGGAGAATTAGAAGTCTGTTCTTGCAAGTAAAACCTTGTGCATTGTAAGTCCTTAAATGCTGTGTGGAGACTGGCCCCTCCGTGCTCATCTTCCCTGAGGTCAAATTCATCCTCTGAAGATTTAACTCATTTGTGCATCTTTAGTCTTCTCCTTCCATTAGTGACCTACAGAAATGTATGTCCTCTGCAAAACCTGTACAAATACTGTCTGCGAATCTCCTGCTACAGGGAAAGGTTCTCAAGAGCACAATTTAAAATTTTCCTGGTATAAATTGCACTGAACAAGTGTGTCTAATTGGCACTTCAGGAAAATATGCTTGGTGTCCCTTAGACCTGCAGACAGTATTTGAGAGGTAGTGAAGACTTTTTACTTTTATTGGAGACACCTAGATAGGTCCATCTGTTTTATTTCTTCTCCTTTATTTCCCTCTGGAGTAATCTGGGCATCTAGTGACTTAACTATTAACTATGTAAACACTATTTCTTAAGTGACCAGATGTGTAAGGCTGTCTAAATAGTTGGGAATGATAACTTCTAAAGAAATGTGACTTTGCTATGATTGTCTATTCAATACTGTCTCAAATCCCCTACCAATATCGAGGCCAGCATTGTGCTAGTCACAATATACTTCAATAATAATTGACAGATCCAGCCCTGCACTTAAAATGTAAACAGGTGCACAAAAGGGAGGAGAATTATTGGGAAGTGACTTGGATATTACTTGCCAGATGTAGCGCTGTTTAAAGATTAAAAAAGGAAATGCTGAATGGGACATGAGGACTTGTTTCAAGTTGCTCTCATGAGCAATGTTTGTGGTGTTTTTACCTGTGCAGGCTCAAGGCAAAAGTGGCCAGAATGGCAGGTAAATTCAGTGTAAGCTCTCCAAAACTGGTCTAAGAGGAAGGTTTGTTCTTTTCTTTTTAAAACAGGCCCATGCTTAGGTGTCTAAACAGAAAGTGAGTATATTACATACTTGTGAATGCTTGAGCACTGGAAAACTATTTTTGGGCTCTGGGAACTCTAATTCCAGGAAGAGAGGAGGCTGCTCCATCTGGCTCAGAAGAATTACTTTGGGTTGGTTGCTTTTGCCATTATTTTAATCTATAACATGCTTGTGTTTGCTAGATAAAAATTATTTCTGGAATTGCAGAATACAGAGTATCGGAAGCAATCTTTGTATGGTACAATCAGACACTGAGCCATCAAAGGCCAAAATCTCAACATTTGTTCCTATTCACAAGTTCAGCCTTGAAAAGAGAAAAGCAGTGTTGTTTGGGATGCCGTGTGCAACTTTACTTGTGTTTGTTATACTTGGTAGCTGAGAACAATGTTCCGCCAACCAATGGCAAATGCTGAATATATTAGAAAAGAGGGAAAAGAGATGTATAAATGCTCAATTGTTCTGAATATGTAGGCTGGAGAAGTATGGTTGGAATTAGGGTTGTGACTCTCAGAGCAACATAATGCAAGTCACAAATGTTACTTTTGCATTCCACTGGAAATTAAGCAAGCTAGGACTGAGGAAACTCTGCCCTCCTTTTTTTTTGTGGGTTTTTTTTTTTTAGGAGATAGATGCCTGCAACCAAAAAGACCTGCAGCAGGACTTGGCAGGTGTTAACAGTCTCACTGTTGAGCAACCTGAAAAGGCAAAGGTAAAAGAAGACAACCCCCAACCGGTTGCTGCAGTAGAAAACTCCGTCATGAGCTTCCTCAAAACACTGGTAAGCTTTTGCCTTTTCATCCCTAGACTATGCTTTAAATTGCTTATAAAAATCCCATGTTGGACATGTTGAACTAAATGTACCATGTCCACGGCACTGAGAAGTGGACACTGAGAAGTAATGAAGCTAAAAGGGTGCCTTGGAGGGTGTCTTGAGAGTGATAGGGATGTGTAGGTACAGTGCAGTTACGATCAAATGATGATGACCTACTCTGGAAACTTCTTCTTTTGCAGAGATACTTGTAGATATTTAGCTGTCTTAAATATTTTCTGCATGTTGAAACTTTTTGTAAAAGTCTCTAAAAGTTCATTTTTATTGATTAATTGGATGTATAGACTTGAGTAATATATCTTTTGTCCAGACATTTTTCATTTTAGCTGTTGACTTTAAGTTGCCATCAAGAAACATTTATAATATAAATTTTCCCACATAAGACAGAAAAGCAATATTTATACTTCTTTCAACTTTGAAACTAGAAGGTTTTTCTAGTACAATAGATGAGCTTTCAGATCTTTTCAAAGACTGAGTTGGGGTGACTGATTTATTTTTTTTTTCTCAAATATATTTAAGGTGTCCCCAAGCAAAGCTGAAGCTAAAAGTGATTCTGAAGACAAGGTAGGCAGATTCCTCATTCTGTCACTGATCACTAGATGGTTTTGATGGAGGTATTTCCTCTTCATTGTGTTGCTTTTTCCCTAATTGATGACATAATTTGAAGGAATTTAAAATATTTTTCCCCTGAATAAATTTGAAAGAAAGATGAGCATAAACAGTGCAATTCTTCATAACACTTGTTACAATCAAGATCTGACCTGTAGCATTTTCTGTAAGGTTGATGGTGACCTGCTAATGCTTTTGGTTGATTTGAGTAAAATGCTTTGAGTCCACAGAAAACTCCATTTGCTTGTAGAGCTGTGCAAAGCTTCGGGTTTTTCATTTCCAGTAGTGTATATGCAGGTCTCCTTTATCTCTCTTACACCAGCTGGAGCTGCTGGGGAGGGCATGTGAGGTCCCTCTGCTTGTGGCAGCTCTGTGCCTTGGTGGGCAGGACCCTGCTCCCACTCTCCTGACCTGTGGTGCACCCACAGCTACTGTTGGGTCCCCCCTTAGGGCGCAGAAGGATGAGCAAGGATCAGCTTCCCTAAAATCAAAAAGCAGGAGGAGTTCCCAAGAGTTCCTCTCTGGGATACTCCCAGCTGAAGCCCCTCTGTATGGGCTGTGCTGCAGTCAGGGCTGATGGGCTGTTCCTATGCAGCACCTGACACCTGGGGAAGATGATGGACCTGCTCTGGGCAGGATGGAGGGTTGTCCTTCCCTCACCACTCAGAAGTCTTCCTTTTACATGCAAAGAGGAGAATCAGTGGGTTTTTTTAAGCAGGGTGAATTGAACCCTCAAGCTGTTCTAATACAGAGTGTCAGGCTGACTGCATGTGTGTGGTGGTCCCACCTGGAGGTGAAACCTGTTGGCTGGACAGGTTCAGAACCAGCCTGAAAAACGGTCCTCCATGTAACAGGCAGTTGTGGCCCCTTGCTTTCCTTTTAACATAACACTTGTTCTTGGTTTCCACTGGCAAGAGGAAACATTTTAGCATCCATGAGCAGTGATGATTCTTTATATGCGAATTCAGAAAATCTTCATTATTACGTCTCTTATTTCTTATGAGAGATATTGAAAATATCAGATTTATCCAATGCATTTGCCAGACTTTAAAAATAAAACACTGGGGAAAAAGAGAAACTGTGAAAATGTGAAGTTGAAAACACAATATTTTAAAATGGAAAAATGTAGGTGTTCAAAGACTTCTCCTTTCCCCTTTTTTTTTTCCTGTTAAGTTAGTGCCAAAACTTACAATAGTTTCAACAGGAGCACAACTGAAATGATTTGTATTAAGCTGCCTTCTGTCTTCTGGTGTTTCAGTGGACTACAGGCATATCACTGTCTGAATAACAGAACTTCCAGATTAAATGTCCTTAGACCTTGTTACAACTAAAACAACTACAGCTTTTCTTGCAATGTCTGTGATAAATTTCAATTAACGCATAAAGAATGAAACCCTGAAAAAGGAAATAGTCTTTCCACGCAGCTATTAGATAACCAAAATCACAATTGTCATCAACATTTTTGTTTTCATCCCATTTTTTTTATCCCTTTTGCCCAGTTCATTTTTTCTGTAGCCTGGTACTAAAATGGTGAAGTCAGTCTTTCGAGAAAGCTCGATGACTACATGGGGGACACACATCACTCCCCAGTTACAGCTCAGTAACTCTGGAACTGAGGGCTTCTAAGGTATCCAGAGAAGGTACCTATCAAATTGCACCATTTCAGTGAGACTTGTAGCCCTCTCCACAACTTGTGAAAAATCCAGTTTTTCAGTCCCGTTTGCATACCTGGCTTTATCAAACACACCCGTGTGCTTCTATAGCAGGTGACTTGGGGCAGGTGTGCTGTCATTTGGAAACAAATATGCTGTTTGGGTTTGGTTTGCTATCACACCTCTGAGGGTCAACAAATCCAGGTGACTAGCAGGATATGCAAACTCATTATATAGGAGTTAAATAGGAGTTGCTTTTTACAAAGAATTTCTTTACCTTCACTATTGTTTTCCTGATACAAAAAATATTTTCACTGTATTAAAGGAAAAATGTGAAAAAGGTTAACTCGACAACTGCTATATAGAAAAGCTGCAGCTTTTAAAGCTGATATAAAGAATTAAACAATGATAACTTCCCCCCCAAGAAGTAACTTCCGTATTAATGGTGAAGTTGTGCTCTTAAGTCAGGCTTCCCCTTCATGCATTTGGAGGGTGTGGGACCATCCTGGGACACAGGGACCACTCTGACTCCTGGTCCCACGATGGTTTTGGCTGCTCGTGCAGCCCCTTTGCAAGGAGGAGCCAGGTTTTATCTCACAAGGGCTGGGAGGTTCCCAGTGCCTCTCAGCAGTGCTCTCCCAGGGAAAATAGAGGAGCTTTCTCACGGATCTGAGAAACAGCTACAGCCCAGCCTTGCACAGCAAAGCAGGGCAGTGTGATCCCTCCTGCTGGAAAGCAGAGGTGGTGTGGCATCAGTGAAGCTGAGCTCGGGGTTTTTGCAGCAATATGCTGTCACCAGCGATGCCGCTGGCGTTAGCTGGCTGGCTCCAGACACGTATGCTTCCAGCAGCCTGGGCACACCCTTAATGATTGCCACTTCACCCACGTAAACACAAGAGTTTAATGGGAGTTTAGTCATGCTTCCTTGGATTCATTGAACCTTTCCAAGTCCATACTAACCCAACAACATTTGGATCAGATCTGCCCTGGACCATCTATTTGATCCTTCTCCAGCAGATCCTGACTTATTCCCACATCACTGTACGTTTGGGAATACTGGGAAAAGAACACAGTAGAAGGAAAAATGGCCAATTTTGATGCAACTGGTCACAGCCTCTTCATAGTACAAAGCCCTTTGTAGGAAGTGTGTAATTGCACTGAATGAAACAATCCCGAGACCAAGATCTCGGCTTAATGTCCTCATACATGTTACATTCTGTACTCTGGACCTTTCCTCCTCGCATATTAGTTGTGGGCAGCCACTGTGCTTGATACTTCACATTGTGAATACTGTAGGCTGATTGTTTCTTTGGAGTTTGGGTCTCTACATGTATTTGCAGTTCCTGGAAATATTTGTCAACTCACTTGGAAGTGTTTTACTAAGATAGAAGCTTTTATTTTTGCTTTGTTCAAGTGTAAAAGAAATCAGACTGAAGCTTGTGAAGGGGCAAGCTAATTACCCAGAGGGTGAGCACTTGAGTCATTTTTCATTGAAACAGAACTTCAAAAATTTGTATTTCTCCACTATATATTGGTCTGATTCTTAATTAAATTGGGAACTGAATTGCCTAAGGGATATCAGAATTGAAGGCCAGGATAGTAGCAAGTAAAAGAAATATCGTGTTCTCCTTTGTAGTAGGTAATCAAAGGCATCTTACTGCTTTAAAACCTGGCACAGACACTGAAGAGTGAATAATGCTACCCCATATTATTTGTGATTAGTCACATGTTATGGGCATTTGTACACTGCTGTTACCATAGAACAGCCTCTTGTGTGAACTTGTTTGTATGTTGAAGCTCAGTTAAGCAACCCTGGAAATTTGTGGGTTTGTCCCCTTCCTTTTTTATTATTGAAATGATGAAAATGGTAAGGAAGGAAGGGGAAAAATTCCTATTGTTCATTAACATGAAAATGTAACCATTTTTCCCTCCACTGATAAATCCAGAGGGTTGGTAGAAGACTAGAAGGCATGGGGGGGGGGGAGCAGCAACAGCAGATTAAGGAGTGATGTTTTGAGGAGGTACTTCAATTATGATTTAAAAAAAAAAAAAATTCCAGTGTTGTGAAAAGGTAAATGGAACATTTTATCAAACATTACTCAAGTTTTTCCAAGACCTGTAGAAAAGCTATATATTTGAATATGCCCACCTCTGCTCTGTGCAGTGTAATTCAGTCTGTAATGAGCTGCAGGGAGTCTGCTCCCACTTCTTAAAAATAGTCTGATACTGCTTTTTTTTTCCCCCCACATAGACATCTATTAGTGTTCCTGTATTTTATAGCCCTTTGGTGTGGATTTTTCAATGTGGTGCCTAGTTTTTTAGTTTTAGTCTCTAACATCAGTAGGCAATGATTCCCAAAACAAGTGTCTCCTGCAAATATTCAGAATGAAATTAAAAGGAAGCAGCACTTCCTGTTTCATCCCTTTCAGTATCAGTCTATCACTACCATTTTTCTGATACTTTCATTTCTAACTAATTTAATGAACATTATCACAGTTGAAATATTGTATGTAGCATGTATTGTGAATATTCATACCCCTATTTTCCTAAATAATGCATTATGCAAAACATTTTACATTTCCTATAACACTGCAATAAAAAGGATGCAAATATTTCCAAAGTTTTATATACCTGCCTATTTTAAACTTAAAAGTTCCAAATTTATTTGACTACTCGTGAATTGAAATACAGAAGTCTCAGCCTTTGAGGGATTTGGGTTTCAACTTAATGAAGAATATCGAGGTTTAATTGAGTTAACTGGATTGCCCTAGCTCTTAGAGTTATTTCATTATTTGTGTGAAAGAAAGTCTGAGAACTGGGTAATTGCAAGAAAACGTAATTTGTTGTCCAGGGAAAAAAGGAAATACTTGGTTTTAATATTACATGTATGAGTGTTTGCTTTTCATGAAATTAATAAGAACTTTGTGATAAGTACTCAACTTCAAATGGTGTTGTACAAAAGGGATCAAAAGCGGACAAAGGCCATGGTGGGCAGCCTGCTCCGAAGACAGCGGCAGAATCCCAAACTAAAGGAGCCAAGAAAAAGAAGGCAGAGAGTCCCAAGCTAGGACACAGTACATTTAGCAAACTCTTTAGGCATAAGGTCTGTATGAAACGCTAGCGAGAGCGGAACCCTGAGCAGTAACAGATGGCTCCTGTCACAGAGCGAAGTTATTTCATTGGCAACTGAAATCAGCATCTGGCCAGCTGTGCAGCGCTCTGAAACTACTGCTGTGAGCACTTCTGTGCCGCACATCGTGAAAACAATCTTCATCTGCAATGTCTCTCTCCTCATGCCATCTGTGAAGTCAGGGTTCTGAAACAGTTCCTCTAACCTTCCCCTCTACATGCTTCCCAGTTACTAACGCTGACTAAACTTCCCTGGCCACTTAAGAATAAACTAAAAGGTACCGACAAACAATGAATTATGCAGATACGAGCAGTGCCTGCAATTGCAGGACAGGTTGAAGAGCTCAGTCCAACCACAGTTAAGGCTTTATGAGCTACATTGCCTTAACGTGCACTGTCATGGGCTTAAAATCAGTGAGTTGGTGAACTGCAGCATCAGATATGGCAGAGAAGGTTCCTTCAGAAATAGTTGCTTTTCACTTTCACAAGAAAAGTAATTGTTGATTGAATTCTAAGTTTAGTCTGGATGGAAAAAATTGGGGTTTTCAGGGATATTTTAAAGTTGTTCAAAAAGCACACTTCTTGCGCAAATGATTGTTTAAAGTACATTAGCTTTTATCTTAAAAATCCACTGAAAACTTCATCAGCTTTAGTCTCAAATTCCATATTTGGGCATTTCTGCATTCTCTGAAGAAGATTATCTGCCATGATGCTCTGTGGCAGAGAAGCAGAGAATTGAATTGTAGCTTTTTCAGCCCAAAGAATGCAGAGACCCTTCCACTGGGGGAGGAAAGTAATTAATATTTAATGTTCACTCAAAACACCCACGTGGAATTTCTGGTGAGTAGGGGGCTTTATAATCAAGGGCATAACGCAAAGGGAGTTCTTTAAGATATTTTTTAGAAAAAAAAAAATGTTCTTTCCACTGTCTCATTTTTGAGATAAAAATGTCAGCTGTGTATTACTGAAGGAATAATAATTTTCCCAATGGTTTTAAGTCTACAGTTCTTGCCAACAGCTTAAAGTTAAGATCTCATCTTGTATATACTACATTGATAGCTAATAGTTTTGATATTTAATACAATTAGAATATGAATTATTGTTCATAATGAATTAGGGCTTTCTGGTAAAAAACTGACCTAGCTAGCACTTTTTAAGAGACTCTTTCTCCAATAAGTCTCATCTTCAGTAGTTCAAAATCTCACAATGAACTGTTGGGAGAGATAATTGGTTTTCATTAAGGTATTTGACAGAACTTTAAAGACTTTTGATCTGGAATGAAAGCAGTTATCTTGAAGGAATGCAAGAGCACTAAATCTTAACACCAATAAAATCTGACTCAATTTTTTTTCTATTTTTAACTTTTAAAATGTTTTTCCTGTTTCTACATCTATTTTCACAGCTTTCTTTCCATATACAAAATATAAAAGCAGTAAGTGGGGTATCGTTTATGGCATATTAAGAATAAAGGAGGCAGATTAAAATGGTGCCAACAGTTCACTTGTAAGGCTGATTGAAAGTAGAAATTCAAATCCGAGCAGTGATATGACAGGCAAGCTCTGAAGTTATCACCTGTAGTTTAAAAAAAAAAGATTTGTTCCTCTTTTCATTTGAAATGCTTTAGCATGATGTGTCAACTAGATGAATAGGTAATGAATTCCTTTATTTGAAATGATCATTTTAATATAGTAGTCAGTCTCAAAGTTCTGTCTCTGCAAGTCTTCCAAAATGCATTTCTCAGTGCCTTAGTTAAGAAAAGATTTACTGTTAAATTAACATTGTTTTTTGGCGTCCTGTGTTTACAGAAATACTAACTTTTAAAGCAGCTTGTGAATGTTGTTTTCAAACAGCAATGTGCATCCTAATAGAAGACTGTAATATAAGCTGATGCGATGGGATTTGGCCATTTGATCTCAAAGACTGAGTTTGGATGGCATTTTGGTTCACTTATTCCCTTGCATTGCATGCCAGTTTTGCAGTATAACTGTATTTATTTATGGAATTCTGACTTGGAAGGTTTAATCACTTATTTTCAGCATTAATACTGAAGCGAGCTCATGGCATTACGTTACTTTTTACCACTTGCTCTGGATCTTGTTCATTAGAACTAACCCCGAAAAGAAGTTCTTGGCTCCTGCAAAACACCTCTCACCTATGCCTTGAAAGAATCTGCAGAGAGTGTGGCAGGCTGCCTAAACCCAGGGGTGCTGGGCTCCTGTTTGTTTGAGTTTGTGGCTTGCTCCTCTCTTCCTACAGCTCAGATATTCGTCTTCAGCATAAGCTATGCTGGCCCGTGGATCAGTAGATACTGATCCGTATCACTGCCCAGAAGGCAGTTTAGCAAACTGCATCCCTCCTGGCTTTGTGTATTTTAATGAAAGCAGTAGACCCAACACTAAGAAGAATATTTTTTTATTTTTTTTTTTTTTTTACAAAAGAGTAAATTCCCCCCCTAATGTACAAAAATGAGTGGATGGACCAAAACAACCTCCAACACCTGCAGATCTTCTCTCTGTAGAGCTGCAACTCCTGTTTCCAAGTTATAAAGCCACTGCTGTTCTGTTCCCTTCACTTCCAGGCAGTAACCTGCCTGTCTTGTATCGCAGAAAGCAAAGCCTCGTGTTTTGAAGGGGATGTTCGCAAGTCTCTGACTGGTATGTAATTCCCCCAGCAGAAAAGACCCAGCTCTGGCTTGTACATGTGCACTGAAAGTTGCACGTGCACATCCAGCTTAGGAGAAAAAAAAAATAAATCTCAGCTAGTTTCTTAAAACCCTGTATAATTTCTTACCTGAAGAAACTGGGAATTCATATGTAAATCCACATATTTTTAAAGAACAATTGCAAGCACCATAGCGTGAGCACAAAGCAATTTAACACCGGGCTGCAATGCTGCTGCAGGTAGAAGGATGGGAGCTGGCAGCCCCTTCAGGCAGCCGTGTCTCTGCCAGAGATCAGTTTCCATGGTTGCAGGAGCCAGGACATTCACAAACATTCACTAAAAATAAAATAATTTGTGACACAGACAATTCCTGAACTGTGTAACTGTGAGCGCTGACATTGCCAGAGACAGACTTGTCTTTGTGTTTTGTTTCCCTTCAGGCTGCAAAAGAGACCCAACAGACAACCAACACCAAAGTGAGTAGGATGATTCAAGTGATCTGTATGAATAATGCAGTCAAAGGGTAATTATTCTTGCTGTCGTTTTCAGGCTCAAAGACACCGTTTTAATTTCTTAATCAATTAATCATCTCTGTTAGGAAGGGTGGGTTGCTATGTAATTTGCTTCCTCTGTTCAAGACATTACTTCATTTGGAAGGATGGGGTGATGCACCTTGTTGCTTGCTGTGTCCCATGCCATGGTGGCCCACAGCACGCTTACCTCTTGCATCAGGTGATGCTCGAACCCACTGCAGGCATCTCATCCTTCACACCTTTCCAACAGCCTGGGTGTTTGTGTTTCTTTCTAGAGCACTGAACAGCAGCCTGTTGCCTCAGTAAAATCAGACAAAAACATCCCCTCCTCTCCAGAGCCGCAGCCAGCCAAGCAGAATACAAAAGCCCCCGAGCCTGCAGCCCCGCAGCCGGCAGTGGCCACCGAAGCCCCCAAAGAGGTGACAAAGGAGAAAGCAGCATCCACCCCTATACCGCTCAGCAAGTTCTTCTGGAAAAAGGTAGGTCTGGATTTGGGAGCTGGTCCATCCTATGCAGCCTCCAGTGTTCTTGCCAAGCACAGAGTTACAGGAGAGCAGTTGTGGCTGTGAAGCTCAGCGTGTCCCACCTGCTGTGCCCAGGAGGGGGTAAGGGCTGTACGTGGTTAGACGTGCACGCGTGAGCTCTGGGCAGCCACACGTACACCATTGTGGCCATTAGACTCCTGCAGCAGGATCTTATAAAACTGCAGTCTTTTAGACCCGTCTGTACCATTCTTGAATGATGTTATGGAAGACGGGGTGTTACTCTGTCAATTCAAGACACTTGTTAACAAACCCACAGAGATTACAGTATTCTTTACTAAATTGTATCGTTAATAGAGATATAGCTATAAAAACACATCTCATTTCTATGTTAACTGTTTGATTTCATTCTAAATGTCTGAAAACCTGGAATCTAGTGGATTTATTCTTACTTAATTGAAAGTTTCATACCAGAGTGAATCAGTCTTTAAGTTTGGGGATTGAGGTCAATTGCTTGGGAAGACATATTTTTCCTCAAGTTAAAGAAGGGTCTTAACTAAAATTAGGACCAACTTTGAAAATATGGTTCCTGTTTCCATGATCCTCAGTGCTTTATAAACTGAAGGTTTATTCTTTTCTCATTCCATTTAAGAGAAGAGCTGTATTAAACTTTACTGAATCGCTGTATGTTGAATAACTGCTCTCCCGGGCTTCTGTTCAAGTTCAAATCCCAGAAATGAAATGCTTCCAAGCACACAGATGTCAACTGAGCAGCCAGCCCTGCAGCTTCTTTACCTGTATTTTCCCTACTGGGCAGCGATACTGGAGATACAGTTAGGGTATGCTCTTTATATTGGAAACAAAAATGAAGGTGTTTAGATAGTTACAGAGTAAACATGCTTGAAAACAATCTAAGCTTGAAACGTTTCTTACTTGGGACATTGTTTCCTGTGGAACTGGGTGAATCAGGTTCTTGGAATGCGAGGAAAGTTGTGAAGAAGTGGGAGGCTTTTTTATATACTTATTGCTACAAAAACCTTCTCCTCTGAGTAATCTGGCTTATTTGAAGACAGAGATGAGAAGCAGGATGTATGCTGAACATCAGGATGAAATAAGAAAAAAAAAAAAAAGCCTTCTGGCAGGTGGTTGTACACAGTTTCAGTGTAAAACTGTGTAATAAATCTGGTCTGAAGTTCAGCATTTTCATAATGAAGTAACAAGGTCTTTTGTGTATTTAAGAAAGAAAAAGTATGTAAGAAGGGAAAGTTTTCCTGGAGAAAAACAGTAAAAAATCACTCCGGGGAGGGGGGAGCGATTGGTGGTGATAGTTGGTTTTGGAGAAGATATGAATCCGTTAAGGTTTTGGTAAGATTTCAAAACCTTTTTTTGAAAGATTAACCCAAACCAATGTAGCTATAGATATTTTACTGCTCTATATAGTGTAGGTTCTACTCACAGTGAACACCAGCTCCCCATATCATATTATAGCTAAGCTCAACTAGGTCTAGGAAATCACCTGGTGTCTTAACTTTACAGCAATCTTCATGTGAAGTTCTGGGATCTCAAACATCTCAAGGCTATAAACCTTGTAGCAAACTTCTGTCTTTCACTTCTCTATGTTCATAATGTTGGATTTAATTTATCCTACATCATCATTAAAATAAAATTTCTTACATAAATGAATGCAAAATGTAGAGAACCCTCTACAACTTTGTGCAGATTATGGTCACTACAAAAATATTAAGGGTTAGTTAAATCATTTACCCAAATGCACTGAAGTACAATAGTATGTGATATCTCAGTTTTAACTTCTGAGAATGAGGTCATTTTTGCTTAGTTAGAAATTCTCAGGTCTGGAATTGTCCTGAGACCAAACATTTCTGCAAGATTTCTGCAGTAAGAAAAAAAAGTCTGCCTGCTTGAGCATTGAATCTTTACCTATAAAAGGGTGATGTTGCTTTACTGGATTTTCTTGACAGAGAATAACATATTTCCTTTGATGAAAGACCTTGGTGACCTAGTCAGCTTGAAGCTGGGGGAAAAAAAGTAGAGGTGGTAAAATAAAAAAAATTCCTTAGGCTTCAGGTTAGCCTCAAACTCAGCTTGGTCTGAGGATTCTGTCGTGGTTTGGGGTTTCTCTTATTGGGTTTTTTTCCTGCAATGATTTTATCTCTTTTTCTGGTACCCTTAAAGTACTGCCTTTTTGCTAGGACAGAGAATTGAAGCTAGCAACTGTTCCAAATAGGTGTATAATTCAGTCACGTGTAGCTTTTCCTTTTGACTGAATCGCAACCACAGCACCCAATAGATCCAGGATTCAGATCCAACTTCTCTCTTTCCACGCAGTCTCTCAAATATCTATCTTCTGATGAGCTTTCACTTCAAAGTGAAGCTAATGAAGTGCTTGTCAACACATTGTAGGTAATGCTGCTGTTCTGAATACAGATGAATAAATATGTAAAATAAATAAAATCCTTATTCAACTCCTCAGATGGAAACCACCTTGACTGTATTTGCCCCATTTCCTAATCAGTCTGCACAAGAATTTTCATAACTATTACTGAAATGGTTGTCATACTAGCACTTTTTTTTTCAAATTCTATGGAGTATTAATAGAAAATTACAGTCAGTAATTTCATATATTTGTGTTGAAAACCTGTTTAAGTCCTTGTAGGTATTTGATGAGGGCAGAGAAACATGGCTCTTCATTTATATCTGATCAAAGCCGAGGAAAGTAATTGAGGGAGAAAATATCTTTTAAAAGTGGGTATATTTTTTAAAAAGAAAAGAGTTTTAAGCTGTTGCAATTCTGTTGCCATACAAACACAGAAAAATGATGCCCTTTTTACTGAGGGATATTTATGCACTGATAATCCAACAGGAAACTGGTTAGCTATTAAGTGAAGCAGAATAACACCTTTTATTGCTGAGCCAGCAACCATACTCTCCCATAGGAAAGCAAAGATAAATATTTGGGTGGAGTGTGTAAGATAAGTGTTAAAATTACCAAGGACTTATCAAGTCACAGTGTATTCCAGGATAGGAGCAGGTAAACTGTTCCCATCCTGTAATAAACCACCTTTTAGGTGGGAGGGAAGGAGTTTCTGGCCACTTTTTTTAACTGGGTAAATGGATGAAGAAACTTGAAAGAGAATTCCCTCTGGTTGAGAGAGTGAGGAGGACAATCCACAATGAGCTTTTTGGGACTGTTTCACACCCCAACTGCTGGCACAGCTGCCATCCTGACGGCAGGGAGGGGCCTTAACCTCCTCAATCCAGTGAATAAATCCAGCAGAACTTGAGTCAGAACCACGCTTCTGAGCTGTTTGCAGATCCCTCTGGTTTTAGCCATAAGCTGGCAGTGGTTAATACGAACTGGTTAATGGCCTGAGCTGTTATGGCTCAAGATCAGCCCGGTGGCACCTTCAGGCAGCAGGTGGAGGTAATGGGGACCTTCAGGGTGAAGGTCCGAGAGCACGTTGATGGCCAAAGCTGAGCCACCTTAACTGGAGCAACCTCTGTCATCTTTGCATTGGCAAAGGAGGGCAGGAAGGTGGGTTAAAGCCTCTCTGACCCTCTCTGCTTCCTGCCCGTAAGTCTGCAAGCAGCAGGAGCAGATCTCAAGCATGACTGCTCTTTTAAGTGGAAATTTCTTGAGCAAAAGGTCATCTCTCATCTACATTGTTAACAAAAAAAAAAAAAAAAAGAAAAGCTGCTTCGTGAAGAAGGTATGACCCAGGAAAACCAGCAGCGGTGTTCCTTAAGTCTAATGAAATGCAGTGGAGGGAGCCAGTTCAGACTCCAGTACAAGATCAAAGCAGGGTATGGTGTTTACCTCTGCTTTGAGGAAAGATGCAGCAAGCAAAAGGAAAATTCTCACCAAAGTTATCCTGCTCGCTAAATAAGTTACACTCTCATAAGGCAACAATTTGTACAGTCAGGATCTAAGAAAACGGTGTAGTAATATTTTACCAAAACAATAGGGGAGTTTGTAAGACCTGGAAAGAGATCTAAAAGGGTAGAGACAAACTTTCTACCCTGTTCAAAGCAAGCTTATTACTAGAAGAAAATTAGGCATGCAGTCATTGAAGAGACAGAAGGCTGCTTCCCAAACATAGTGAAATAGAGAGCCTTGTAAAATACTCTTCACCAGTTGTGTTTTATAAATTAAAATATTATTTTGAAAAAGAAAACAAAGGTAATTCTGTAATAGGAAGAACAAAGGATGTTGTTCATCTAATTTCTTCAAAGAAATGTTTATAGAAATGTTTTCTGAGCTTGGCAGAGTGCCTTTAAAAAAGAAAAATTAAATAACCCACTTATGTCTCCCTGGTGCATAACAGCAGTAGCTGCTGACTTAGGTTGAATTCAATACAATGTGTGTCTAAGGAAACTGGAGGCAAAATTTGGACCTATGAATCCAGCAAACTCAGTTGATGCAATTTAAAGGTATATAAGGTGATATTTTACATTTATGAGAGCACTTACTCATTAAAGACTCATAAAGCTGATAGAGCTAGGCTGTTTGCAAATTATTATATACAAACTGCAGTTTCCTCCCAGATCTAGTCACAAAACTTGATATAACTTTTGTTTTTTCTCCCAGGTGAAGTAAAGAAACTGAGGTAGTTGCTCTAGAGAGCAGTTCAAGTTATTGTAACATCATTCAAAGTTTATTGACTTTATCTTTGTCAGGTTCTTCCTACTATTACACTTTCAGTTCCTGCCAGAAACACCTTGGTGATTCTCTCGAATGCACAAATGGAAAATTTTCTTCTAGTTTCCTAGAGGAAACAGGAACAAACATTTTAAAACTCTGCTCTTAAAAGTATATCAAAAAACCTTAGCTGGAAGGGCGTTTCCCTTCTACTGAAAGATCGTGCAACAGGCATTCTCTGCATCTCTGAAGTACACAAGATACCATGGCCATGTGTCATCAGTCTCCAAGAAACTGCCACCTTGGTCAGTCTTATTTGAGATGATTTTGTGATATCTCTAGTTTCCTTTTGTCCCATATCTGAATACTCTGATAAGATTGCATGGAAGTTGTGGAATCTCCAGCCTTGAAGCTGAGCTTGAAAGCTCAACTTGACAAGTTCCTCAGCAACCTGATGCAATCTCTGCTTTGAACCAGAGGTTGGACTAGGCTTCCAGAGATATCTTTGAAATTGCAAAATTGGTTAATTCAGCATTGATTAATTCAGTCTTACACAGGGAGATGGATATAAAAGAATGATTCCTGGAGATAATTACAAGAAAATGATCACAAAGTTTTCAATAGATCTCAAACAAGATAACCTCTAACTTCTACAACAACTTTGATATGCCTAATAGAGCATCAAATTTAAGTAACTGCAGTGGAACATTGGATAGCTAAGTTTAAAAAATTTTTAAAAATTTTAAAAAAAGGTAAAAATTAGATATACTGCAGAAGGTTTTAAACTTTCCTAAGGCATCCTATGGAATCCCTCTAGAAATGTACAAAAAAATCACTGATTACCTTAAGCAAATCAATTTCTGTGAATAGTTGACTATCACTTAGCTCTTTATTTAAATAGGCAGTGCGTTTCAGAGTTCAGCATTTTGCCCCAGGATGCATTTGTTATCGGGAGTGACACTAATGCCATTGCACAGATGTAGCCTGAGAGACAAACCTCATTTGGGTTGCAGCTGTAACAGCGCAGCAGCAATATGTAATCCCAAACTGTAATCTTTGAATGATGAGCTCCCAGAAGCCAGGTTGCTGCTTTGTTGAGCCACTGTTTCAACTCATGCAATGAATCATTTCCTTCAAGCAAATAGATGGTGAATTGATTATATGTATGTTTGAATAGGCAGAAATATAGATTAAAATTATTATAGATTGATTATCTCAAAAATGTTCATAAATATAAATTAAGTCTACAATTCCATGGGGAAGCGGGGGGCACTGCAGTCATCTCAGGCAGCAGGGGACAAGGAATATTTATTCCCTCATCATCCTTTTCTCCCTACCCCCAAAATGTTCATTTCTTCTGTAAAAGAAGAATCTCATGCTGACATAGAAGTCCATGGTAATTCCTTGTCTTGCATGTGGCGTCCCTCAACTCAAAGAGAATATGATAAAACTAAAAGGTATAATACTTAGAGAAAAATGCATAAATATATTGAATGGCTTCTGTATGAAGAACTACATAAACTAGGATTTTTACTTCACAGAATCACAGAATCACAGAATTGTGGTGGTTGGAAGGGACCTCAGAGATCATCAAGTCCAACCACAAAAAAA
>JAOQGH010000005.1:7240484-7439084 GCA_025769975.1 Gallinago jamesoni
CGACAAACCAATAATCTTGGGCACTAGAGCATGCCCTGAAGAACCATGTCGATATGTTTCTTAAATACCTCCAGGGAGGAGGTATTTTTTTGGCTCAGAGAAGAGTTGGCAGAAAGATGACAGCAGCAAACAGAATGACAACTGTAACATAAGAGGTGAACAGGAAAGATCAGACGTTGCTCAAAATAAAAGCAGTAGAGAGTATCTAATTAAATTATTTGGTGACAAAAATAAAGTACAATTTTTTTTAAAAAAAGCATACTTTAGCTGTGGAATTCTCTGCCACAGGATGCTGGTGGATGTCAGGAATTTCTGTAGGGAAAATATCCATCAAGGGCTATTAAAGATACTACATGGGAATCTCCAGGTTGAAGACAATCGGCCACGTATAGGAGGGCAGTAGTACTGAAAGCTGCTGCTGGAGGAGGCACCCGTTACTCACCACCCTGAGTCAGGACGTGGGCTGGGGCAAAGCTTTTGTGTTACCTTTTCAATTGTTCAGGTGTTCGTGTGACTAAAATTAATTTGGTCAAAATAACTATGAGTATACGTTAAATGTAAGTGCACGTAAAAATTGTGAAATATAAGTAATTGAGATTTATTTACAGCAGTCCCCTCCTGTAGTAACCATCGTATACATTTCAGCTGTGCCTATGCTGGATTTTTAAGCAGCAGCATGTGTTGAAATGCCAGTACCAGGGGTAACTGCTTCCATTTGATGCTGTGTTGGAGACTGAGTGTGTAACTCACCCTGCTTTTATAACGTTCTGCAACAGGCTGCAAAATGATAAAGGGCTTGCTTCAGGTCAAATTACCTGGTTGTTAGCACAATAACGTCTCTTTATGGCAGAAAGGAAGATATTTCTTTATACAGTTAGAGTGGGATGGGAATGAATTAGTGGTTCTTGAGGGCACAGATGAATGTTATTTGCCCGGGCAGAAGAGTCAGCCAAGGCAGCAAGTGTTCTGCCTCCACCTCCTGCAGCAGCAATGGGCCTCCTCTTCCTCTCTTCTGTTCTGCAGGTTTTGTTGTTCACGTTAACACATCGATCACTCCCAGGATAGCTTTGAGAAGGCTGTGGACACGCAGGGCATTAATCAATAAATCTTACGGGGATCCATATTTTAGAGGAATTTACAAACTACATGCCTCTGGTTGACGTACTATTATAATAGAAGGAAATTTCTAGTAATTCACAAAAGCTCAGGGGGACCCAAAATCCTTCTATAAAGGCAGTATTGTGGCATGCCCAGCAGCTTTTCTTGAACTCAGATGAGGGTCAGCACTATCAAAGAGGGTGACTGTGACCTATGGGATTAGGTAAAGTAACAGATGAGCTACTTAACCACCTTGTACCTCAAGAAGTCATTTATGTCTTTGTGACTGGGAAGAGAGGCCAGCGCTGCGTGACCAGCCTGAGAACGCTGTGGCTGGGCTGCTGCACTTCTGTATTTCACTAAGGGTGCTAAACAGAGTTTTAACAATTAATTAAGTCCATGGTGTATTTAAATTACTCAATCCTATTCTTTTGTTTGTTTGTGGGTATGATCTTTCTCATTTTTACTGCTTTTACCTGAGCATTATCTACTCATGGCACGTACTACTGTAAGCATCAGTAGTTTTGTTTAAGTTCTCTCTTTAAATCATAATCAAAGATAAATTATTGTGTTTGGGAACCGGTACTGCAACTGAAGAAAGGCTATTTCTTCACTTTAAACAACCGCTTAAAATCCTACCAGCTAATATACTTTTTTTTTTTCTTTTGAATTGGGATGAATCAAATTCCTGAGGAAACCTGTGCAGATGCAGTGACGCTGAAGATGCTTTCGTGCCATGTTTATTCATGATGTACCAGCTCACTCTACTGCTGAAGCACTTTGATTGTAACCTCTTAAAAAAAAAAAAGAAACAAACAAACAAACAAAACCCCAAAAAACCAAACCTCACTGATTAAGTCTGAATATTTTTTTTTCCACTTTCTTACTGTTTGCCCAAAATAACCCCAGAACGCATCGGAGGAAGCAGAGATTGTAAGCAACGAGAAACCAGACGCGTCTTTAGAAGCTGTGGCTCCTGACAAAGACGAGAGTAAGAGCCCAGCAGCCGCAGAAGTGAAACCTAGAAAAGAAGAAAGTAAAACCCCCAAAGCAAACCTGAGGAGGTTTTTCAAACTGGTAAGCGAGAGGCTCGGTTCGAGAGTTGCGAGTGGTGTGTTTGTTGAGACCGGGGGGGGAGGAAGGAGCGGGGGGGGGAGGATGGAGGGTAATTATTGAAAAATCTTTTGAAAATAATTGTCCGTAAGAGCCCGGCAGCGAAGCTGTGCCCCTTCCGAGAGGTGTATACGTGTGTGTCACCTTGTCGCTTGTCCCTGAAGCCTCTCGCCCCCGCGCCCCCCGTCGAAGCCGCCGCCGCCCCCTCCCCTCCCCGCGCGTTTGGCGTCCTGCACCTCCCCCTGGTGGCCGCGTCGGGAACAGCCCCAGGGCTCCCCACTGGCCCGTTCCCCCCCGCCCCGAGGTGGCACAGGGCATTCCAGCCCGGGGCTGGAGCCAGCGTTCCTGATTGCCACCGAGAATGCCGCCAGCTCCCTTCAAACCCCTTCTATTGGGAGATGTGAGAGCTGGGCGGATCATTCTAGAGGGAACCGGCCACTATCAGCCACGCCAAATGGCCCTGCACCGCACCATTGCGCTTGCTTCAGGGAGTCACGTTTTTGGTAGTGAAACTTTTTTTTGGCAGCTTATGTAGGTTAGCTAAGCTGGCACGTGAAAGGATACAACTGCTGCTTCGAGGATGTTACACAGTAGGTGGAAAAAAGGGAAGGCACGAAGTAGAATCTTATCCTTCCCAGAAGGAGACTGAGGTGATAACAGAATCACAGAATCATCTAGGTTGGAAGGGACTTTCAAGATCATCTAGTCCAACCATCAACCTAACTCTGACAAAAAAAAAAACATCACTACACCATGTCCCCCAGCACCATGTCAACCCGCCTTTTGAACACTCCAGGGATGGTGCTTCATCCACGTCCGTGGGTAGCCCATTCCAATGCTTGATAACCCTTTCAGTGAAAAAATTTTTCCTAATATCCAACCTGAACTTCCCCTGGTGCAACTTGAGGCCGTTTCCTCTAGTCCTGTCACCTGTGACTTGGGAGAAGAGACCGACCCCCCACCTCTCTAGACCCTCCTTTCAGGGAGTTGGAGAGAGTGAGAAGGTCTCCCCTCAGCCTCCTTTTCTCCAGGCTGAACACCCCCAGATCCCTCAGCCTCTCCTCAAAAGATTTGTGCTCCAGACCCCTCACCAGCTTTGTTGCCCTTCTCTGGACTCACTCTAGCACCTCAATGTCTTTTTTGTGGTGAGGGGCCCAAAACTGGACACAGTACTTGAGGTGAGGCCTCACCAGTGCCCAGTACAGGGGGACGATGACCTGTCAGGTCATACTCACCACATGGCTGGTATCATCTTGTGGTTCTAGGTATGGAGAGCTATCCTGATGGATTTGCATACAAATGACAGCCAGACAGCATTCCTCAGTCTAGAAAAGTGGCCAAGAAAGAAAATAATCCAAGCCTAGAACTAACCCTTCTCTAATTAAAATTATAGCAGGCCTTGTGGATTTATATAGCAGTTGATCTATTTTGGCAAGGTTTACAAATATGTATGGAAGATTTCTATTCTTAATCAATGCTGGTTTATTTTCAGGCAGCTATATGGTGTGGGTGTTAGAGTAGCTTCTACGTTAAAATGTGAAAAATGCAGTTTCTTTTAATGGGATGTAACCGATAGCCCAGGTTGTCCGACCTGTCTGCTCACAGGAACGTGCTGGTACGTACAGCTGGGAACAGCCACTTCTAAAGTTTGCTAAAGGTTAAAATTTGTTGTAGAAGGTACACACAACAGCCCAAATCCTGATTTATTCTTTATTTCCAAAAGGTTGGTGTTCCTTTTATTTTCAGTTGTTTGTTAGCCTCAGCCCAACTCATGATGCCCAACTCAAGACCTTATCATGCTTTATAACTACCTGAAGGGTGGGTATATAAAGGCGGGGGTCGGTCTCATCTCCCAAGTCGCAGGAGATAGGACAAGGGGAAATGACGTCAAGTTGTGCTAGGAGAGGTTTAGATTGGATATTAGGAAACATTTCTTCACAGAGAGGGTTATCGGGCATTGGAATGGGCTGCCCAGGGAAGTGGTTGAGGCACCATCCCTGGAGGTGTTCAAAAGACGGGTTGATGTAGTCCTTAGGAATATGGTTTAATGATTTTTGTCAGGGTTAGGTTGATGGTTGGACTAGATGATCTTTAAGGTCCCTTCCAACCTAGACAATTCTATGATTCTATGATGGGCAATTTTACTTTTTGTTCTTCAGAGTTACTTTACTGCATAGGCACTCTGCTGTATTTGTGGATCCTAGCTAAAATTTTTAATATCAGCCAAAAAAACTGTGCAGCCAATGTGCCTTTAATTCCATGTGAGATTTTAAAAAAAAATTAAAAGTTCATTTGGAAAACCTCAACCTTGTTCCTAAATCTAAGGAGATTTGTGCTCATCCTGCACAGAGGCTCATCGCCATGGCACATGCCAGGCATGCAGAAGGTGACTCAAGAGCAAAGCATATCAAACACTGACATCTGTGGCAACCATGATTCCCAATCATGTCACGGTACCAAAAAAAATAGCACTGATTAAAAATTAAAGCTGTTTCAAACACCTCTTAATCACCATGGAAGAAAACAGAGCTGTGTTAAAAGTGGTCGGTTGTATCACTGCTCTAATCCAGATTTTGGCCTAGAAAGATGGACCTAGTACACAGGCAAACATCTCCCCACGTGGGAACAGAATTGTATGAATTGCATAACTTATTTTGCAGCTTTTTGAAACCTTTCACAGTCATCTGCTCTACTTTTGGCTATCAATTTCCAAACTGATCCTCGATTATTTTAATGCCTTCATTATCCTTGAAGGTATATCTCAGGATGTTTCCTCTGAATAACTTTGGGATTCCTGGATCACTGCTGTGCTGTTGCACAAAATTGGAGCTATTTATCTGCCCTACACCTTCATGCCGACGGATCAATCGGTATTTCTGATGCCTAAGGCAGACAGAAGGATTTTAAGCCACTGCTAAACAACTAGCTCCTGTAAAGCTTTGGAGCTAGTGGTGAGTGCTGAGAATGCATGAAACATTTAAAACTCCCAACACGGGCTTGATTTTCTCTCGAGGAAGAGGGGGGGGAAAGCTCCAGGGCTGTGGGGCCGAGAGCTCTGAGATGAATACTGTAGAGATGTCTGGCAGGGCCCTCTCTGCTCAGAATAACTGTACCGGCAGCCTGGGTGCTGGGAAGTATAATTTCCACTCAGAAAAGGTCTATTTCTACTGCAGTTTTGTCCTGAGGTCTGGCTGCCCTGCAGTAACACTGACAAAGTGGAGGAGTCCCCAAGCCAGCTTTGCAATAGCTTGATCATGTTCTGGTGATCTGGCACATCCAGTGTAATTCTGGCACCGTGGAGCTGAGAGCGGAGTAATTTGCTCATTTTGAGGGCCTGCCATTTGCAACCTCCCCAGTCCTCACGCTAATGTCATTAGTGTGCTGTTCATACTAATGCCAGTTAATTTAAAGCTAACTCAGACGTATGAGAGTTTACGCTGCAGCTCTGGCCATAGCGTGGATGTACATTTGAGGAGCACAGCAAAGGGCCTGACATCAGACCATCCACTTGTGCTTTCCACCTGGGTGAGGAACTCCATCCTTAGCACCTCCTACCTGAAGCACCGGGGATAAAATGATGTCTTCACCTGGTGGCATCTGTTCAACCTCTTTCACTTGTAAATCTGGACAAACCCCAGCCAATGCTTGGGGAACACCAACACCTTGTGGTGTTCCACCTACCACAGGTGACATTGGGGCAGGAGGCTCCTGGAGGTGTGGAAAGTGGCTTCAGAGCCTGTAGAAACTGTGCCACCCGTGTGATGAGTCCAACAAGCAAAGACAGAGAGAGAGAGAGAGAAAAACAAGCAAGCAGAGAGAGAAGGTCTGCCAAAGAATGACCAAAGGCGAGTTGGTCAGCAGTGCTCTAGAGAGAAATCCTCGTGATCGTTATGTTCACATTTCACTGAAGGCAAGAGGGAACTCTGTCTAGGCAAAGACCTTAAGGTCTGATTAAATTAAAAAAAAAAAAAAAAAAAAAAAAAGATTGCTAAAGGCTGGGTAAAGGCAGAGTTTTTTCTTTTCTTCTTTTTTTTTTAGGAAAAAAATCGTCAATAAAGTGGTTGCTGTTATAGCATATACTTTTTTTTTTTTTCCTGAAGGCATTTAAAGTCTTACTGAAATAGAAATGCAAACTAGATCTTATCACAATACATCTTTGTACACTCTGGACTGAGTTTCTATCCTGCAATGTTGAGACAGACCACGCTGTGCTTCCTCCCTCTGTTTCTGCAACCTCTTACACAGATAAAGAGTCACGAGCAGAAACATGCAGGAGACTGAGCAGCCGTGTCTTCCAGAAAGATAATTTTTTCCCCCACAATTTGTGACAAGTAATGAATTGTCATGGAGCGGTTTAGTTTTCTATCATGCTGCTGCTACATATTGATTTTCTGTGGTTTTATAGGAAAATCAGAGACTGAAGTAGGTCCTTTCGATAACACCGTACATAGGATCAGGTTGATACTGTTGTGCTTCAAGTAACAAACCTACAAGCTGCAGAAAACCACAAATCCGCCCAATCTATCTTTAGAACAGAAGTCACATCCTTTCATTGTTTTCATTGAACTTATGTAATGAAAAATGACATTTAAATTTGGGCACTTTGAAATTCTGGAGTTTATGCTTTACTGCTAAGCTCTGTGGCTTATATGATAAACGGGATAATATCTCATTGAACCCCTCTAACATTTTTAATTAAAAATGTACATTTTGTTTCTTTCATATTACTAATTGTAACTAAACCTTAATCTAATTGTCACAAAACTTGTAATGTTTACTCATTGAGCTACTTTTGTCAAACAGGTTTTTTTCTCATTTTAAAATCTAGATAGAAACAGGGGATTGTGCCTTAAAAACCTATTTCAGGTCCAAGGTTTGTTGTGAATGACCAGCCAGTGCTGCAACCTCGGGCTCTGCCCTGATTGTCCAGGCTGGGAAGAATGGGCACCTGGAAAGGGCTGTTACTTAAATGTAGACAGAGAGAAGGCAGAAACTGGAAAGCAAAAATTGCAAAAAATGGATGCTGATGATAAAATATAAAAATATATCCATAAAGCTGAGTGGATTTTAATTATTCACTGGATACGCACTTAGTATGATCGTTAAAAAGAAAGGAAGTCCCACTAGATCTTATAAAACAGATTTGCCTCTGAGAAGCAAGCAAAAGCTCTTTCCTAGAAAACTACAGTGGCCAGGCTGATAGCACTGTTGTCTTTACTGGCTGATACGGTCTCTGGTCCATTGAGAGCTCGTTCATATTTCTCAGGCCTTAATGGGAAAATTGACTTGCAAGAGACAATCACTTCACAAAGAAAAGAAAAAAATCTACCTTGGAGATGTGGGTATTTCAAAAATGTTGAATGCTGGTAGAGTTTCTGAAATGTCTGGTTTTATTTTAGTGTTGTAAAGAGTACCCTTAAATCAAACCTTGCATTTTTTGATTCATGTGTGTTTTCGTATGGAATGAATGCCTCAAACAGGAACCCAGTTAGAAGTTCTATAATCCTTTGTTATTTTAGTCAGTCAAGGGTGATGGAGGGACAACCATTTCAGAAGAGGTAAATGGCCCAAGCCCCTGTCACCAAGTAAGTGGCTGGATTTTTTCATCTTTTGGTGATGGGTTATTGTCACCTACTTCCATACAACTCCAGATTTTGAAATGTGAAAAATCACTGAAAAAAAAGCGCTGTGTGCTCCCTGAGCTTAATATATTTACATCTTTCTTTACTTATCTATTTATTTTAGCTATTCATACTATTAAACAAGACTTTAAAGGGTCACTATTAGATTTATAGAAATGCTTTTTTCCAGCTGTGTTCCTTTTCTTAAAATAATTAGTGGTTTTATGTTCAATGTTATTTCTATCTCTCACTATTATTTTACTTTCTCCATGTACCTTGGCTTAGGCAGAGAAACTCAATACACACAGCTAGAATAATTTTTACTTTGTTGATTCACTTGTCTCCTGAGGAAAAGATCATTTAGGTGGAAACTCTGTCGAAGAGAAATGAAAGTGAGAATGAAAACTGTTCACTGTAATTTAACAAAAGCCATGAAAATATTTTTTCTTATTCTGTTTTTGTTTCTCTCACTCTATGTTCATAAAAGCTAAACCGAAACTTTGGATGTGACCTTTACATTATATCCTTTATGGCTTTAAAAAATGTTTTAGAAAAATCACATTTTCATTATAAATATACATATTGTTACCTCTTCTGAGAGTCCAACCCCCATCTGTTGCAAGTCAAAATTCCCAGAATCATTACCTTCAGTAATGAGAGATAAAACACAGGTTCTGTCTATACACATAAGGTTTCCTTTGCTCCTGAGAGCAAAACTAAAGTTGTATTGAAAACTGACATTTCAGGATTTTCTTTTATTACTTCTATTTTTTAATTAATAGTAAAATTATTTTTTTACTCTTCCTATTTTCATGATGTCCTAAGGTTAATCTTTATGAATTATTTCTCTGAAAGCGTCCCAAGTCTTGCCTTGTGACATTTATTCCTTATTCATACAACAGCTTTATGAAATGATCTGTTTAAGTGACTAAAAGTTATGGTCCTAGATTTACCTTTTATTATTTTAATTAGCAGACAGTTACCTCCCATTTTTCTTAAATCAGTTTATTAGTCTTCTTTCCTCTCTCACTTGCAGTGGTGTAAAATAGCGTAGTATTACAAAGAAGAGCTCAAGGAAGGCTGGATCTGCTGTTGACTTTTTCCTTTTTTAGAATTTCTGTGAAATGATCTCAAATTATGCAATCACATCTCTGGAATGCTGTGATTCTTCTTTGCTTTTCATCACTGCCATTCTGTCTGCTGCAGAAATGCATTACAACACTGATCCAAAATCTGCAGAAATTTAGGGGTCTGACTTTTGCCCTTAAATAGCAGCCTTGGATTAAGGTCACCTCAAATGTGACAGGGGAAAATACTATTCTGTTAATCTTTTTTTTTTCTTTTTTTTTTCTCCAGTGGCACTGTTAATGTTGAGAGAGCAAAAGCAATCTGTCAGGTGCAGATCACCCTTTAGAATAAGAAACATTAACATGTTTCATTATTCATAGCCTTCACTTTGTATTTCCTGAGCTGCTCCCATCAATATAAAATATGCCAATTTCCTGCCTTTCAAGGTTAATATGAAACACCTCAAAGAGATTATCTGATTGGAATTTTTTTTTCTTATTTTGCCTGGAAAATGTATTATGGATTTTTTTTTTTTAAGTGTTTTGTTTGACTAACATCAAAGGCTCAAACCTGCTCACAGAAATAGTCCTGTTGCATCCCGTTTGGGTTTGGCTGCAGTACTGTAACTGTCAGACACCCACACAATCAAACACGTGTGGTGAGGAAGACACGAGTCTAATTTTACACCTGCAGAAGGAACCCACAGATTTCACAGAGTGTTAATGGGGGTTAGAAGTTGTTCTGGCACCTTTGAACTCGGACACATCCAGTCCCGTAGCTGTATTTGGGTGCTGTAGTTATTTTTGCATTGAATGAGCACGTTTGCAATTGCACCAAAGAGAAACAGTTCAAAAGCGAGCTGCGGCCAATAGGAGTAAGAAGGATCTTGTCAAACTAACCGATGGGTCCAGCAACAGAGAGCTTCCCCTCTGGTAGTTCAAGTGAGTCAGAAAGAAAGAGACAGAATTACATGAGGATTCATGAAGTTCCTGCTGGTCCTTGTGCCGGGTGGGAGAGCTCCTGCATCACTCGGACACTCAGCCGTGCAGCCCAGCAGAGCCCTCTCCCCAGGCGAGGTGAACAAGGTGCAGGTAGTGTGTGGTGTCCGAGCAGCCCCAGGTGGCAGTTCTCTACTCTGGTGTTATGGAATCGGCTTTATATCGATGCTCAGCTGGTGCCCAACGATGGTGTACCCATCACCTGCATCCCCAGGTTCCATGTGCTGTCTTCAGGTACCTCCTGCAGCACTCGAACAAGGACTGTCTTCATTACTGCATTTTTTAAGTCTGAAAGCAGACAAACCCAGGTGTAAGCAAATATATACCCACGCATAACTCTCCTTTGGAAAAGGAAATAGTTAATACAAGAGCACTTGAGCACTTGAGTACTTGAGCACTATGGGTTTTTGCATAAGCTAACTGGTCAATACTGAATGTATTAAATGGTCTCAGGCTCTATGATTTAAACATTTTAAATTTTTTTTAAGGTAAAGTGGGGAAGAAAGGCGAATCAAGTGTAAAGGCCAGTGGGGGTATTGCTAGCCCCTCTCATTCTTGTTTCCCCAAAATTAGAGTGGCTTGAGGGTTTTGTAAAAACAGATATGAGAGGTGTATTTGCATTCTGTTTCTCTAGAGTTTCTGCTTTCAGGTTTTTCTCTGAAATCATGATGTCTAAAAATGTATTTGTTTTTAATGAAAGCTAAGCTTGTCATGTAAGTGGATAACCCTAGGCCTTTAGAAGAACTTCAAATATTTTAAGACTAATGGTAAAATCCCCAAAGTTGGAAAAATTGCACAGCCTTAAACTCTAGGCTGTGCCCTGAGGGAAGATGTAAGATTTCCAGCTTTTCAACATGGCAAGTTTGTATGCTATTTTAATAGCTATGTTAATAGGTAAGGCAATATGGGGTTTTGCATTTAAAAAAAAAAAAAAAAAGAAAATCCCATTTTGCAAACAAATCTTCTAGCAAAACCACATCTAGTCATTTGCTACTCTGGAAACAGTGACAGTTTCATTGTCTTATCCTTTGTTTGCCGGATTTGATTTTTCTCCTGTGAACTTCAAACATATCCCATACTTCTCTGAGTTTCAGAATCCCTTCCTTTCCTATAAATAGGTGCTCTGTCATTGTGTTTGTCTTTGGAATACTTGCTATCTCTTCTTTTGCACTTGTATATGAAATTTTCTGTGATGCTGTGTCCTTCCATCGCCAAACCCTGTGTTATGTTTGGTGAAGTGTTGCAGTTTTACAGCGGAGTTGTTTTTATCCTTTGCTTTATGGTGTCTTTTACTTCTTTTCTCTCCCAAATCTTTCCCTTGCACTTTTTGGGTGCTTTCACAGCAAAAGCTGGGGGAGTGTCAGTTGACAGTACATGCTCTTGACTCTCTGCATCTTTCCATGTGTGATCTCTGTCTCCTGAAAAAGGTTCAGCATAGACATATATGTAAATAAAGCAGGTCTATGCAGGGATGGCTTGATCTTGCAGTCTTTGCTCGTGTAAGTAATTCTATCAGCTCCCTGGGAGTCCTTCCCTAAGTCAAGGCTGCAGGAGTTTGTCCCAAACTCTGTAAATGAAAATGTGTTGGACAGCAGGATTTCTCCCTGCCAGGTGGCCTTTCGTTTTTTAATATATTTATGGATCGCCTTCCAAAATGTTTACATTTTGCACTAAAAATAACCGTTGTTTGAAACTGCTTTAGACGTTAAACTCCACAGAGAGGCCAGTTACCCCAGCTGAAAGTGAACCTGTGGGCCAAAAGAGCAAAGAGAGTTCAAAAGACAAGAAGTCTACAGTGGAGCTGAGCAAGCAGAAAGGCAGCAAACAGGAAACCAGGGAGCAGCCAGACTCCAGGGAGCAGCAAGCAGCCGAGACCGACTCCATCCAGAACGGAGGAGACGCTTCAAAGGAACCCTCCTTCAAGAAGACAGAGAAGAGGCAGTCACTCGGAGGGTTCTTTAAGGGCCTTGTACGTTAACTTGATCTTATCTTTTCAGTCATTTTTCAGCTGATTTAAGCAGCCAGCCTGCAAGCTGTTAGCCATGCGAGGTCTGTGCTTGGATGGAGTGCAGCTTCACAAGCAGCTTGCAGGACTAAGGCCAAGCAACAGCAAATTTTTGGACAAAGGCGAGAAAACTTGAGCCTCAGGGTACTGATTCACAGGCAGGTATGGTTTACTGTGGGAGAGCTATAATTGTTCCCACACCCCTGTTTCAGAGGTTCATGCCTTGGCTACCAGGATGACTCAATTGTTTCTGTAGTAAGTACTGAACCACCTACAAATTACGGTGTGTTTATGAGGGAAAAGTGGAGGTGGTGCCGGTTCACCAGAGTAACACCATGGTGGTGGTTCAGCTGCTGCTTCAGAGCAGATGGGACATCCCTGCAAGGTGGGAAATCCCTGAAAGGAAAAAATCAAGGTAGACCACTGGGTGGGTGGGAACCAGCGTAGTGGTCACAAGATAAATGCCGTGTGTTAGCAATCAATTATAGACTACTTAAAGCATGTTTTTCTTCCTGATTTTTTTTTTATTGGTGGTATCAAATCTTACCCTAAATTTGCTATGCCCCCTTCACTGAAACCTGAAATGTAGAAATGAAAAAATTCAGCACACTAAAAATCTGAGTTGGTGTTAATGATACAACTAATGGCTCCTTGGAGCGTTAAATAGATGGAAACTTCCAGCCCCAACACCACTTGTCCATGATCAGGGGCAAATGTAGAAACAAAAGCACAGGTTAGACCTGGAACTGCCTTTCTAGCAAGAGGGCAGATTTCCATTGTTTTTTTATAAATCAATCGGAAGGATGCAGTTTGCTCCTCTTTCCTCAAATTGCCACACGACCAATGAATCCATAGAGCTGTAGGGTCATTTTTAGCATCTTTTGGAAACCTTCTGTGTAAACTGAGCTTCAAATTTCAAGTGATGCAAAGAACCTCAACACATTTGGCTGTTACCTGTAACGATTCCTAGTGAATGTGGCTCCCCTGAGAGACATACAGCTTTTCTCCCTTCCTCCCTACCCTACTTCTAAGGCTGTCAGGAAGGAAAAAGAACCAGGCAATCTCCAGGTCTGAAAGAAGAAAAATCAAGCAATATAGATTGAAATGGTAATGCAGAGTTGAAAATTGGCCCCATCAGGACACCAGCTTATAAAGCTAGGCTGCCATGCAGACCAGTATGACTCATTCAGAGGCAGATGTTTTTCCACATCATAAGAAGTGTTTAATTTGCACACATTTCACAGAATTACTATGTATCCTACAGAGCGCAATTTGCATTACCAAAATTATTACATATTAGAAGGGGAATTAAGAAAAAGAGAAAAATAACTTTCTGCAATATTGACTAGCAACAGTTGAGCCACTTCTCCTTTCTGTTTCACCCCATTGTTCTGGGGCAAAATCCTGATCTGCCGTGAATCAGTGGGATTTTCCTGTAGTTTCAATGAAGCAAGGAAGTCCTGGAGCTCACCTGGAGTAATTACCAACTTGCATTCGCTTGCACTCATCTTGGTTCCCAGGGAAGTCAAGAGGAGAAATCTTTTTGCTTAGCACAATGTGAAAAAGCCAGGGTATTGTTTTATATGTAGCCGTGAATTATATTAGCTAATCAAAGTTATGCATGCTCACGTGCACTGGTTTTTTCCTCACCCCCTTTGCCTCCAAATTCTGTACGAAATTTCCATTATGCATGTGTGTGACATCTCATCCACGCTCAGAAGCATGGTGTGTAGGTGTTGTATCCTGCGCCAGGTATTGGCAACCTCCTCCCAGCAGTGAAATCAGGAGTTCTGTCACTTAAACCACTTAAACGATGGCAACAGATCTCTTAATGACAACTGGAGGGGAGGAAGACAGCCACATTTTTTCTGGCATAGGTTATCTAGAAATGGGGCAAATGTTAACTACCTCTATTATTTCTGGAGATAATTGAGATTTGTTTCTCTGGTCTGGAGTTTTGTTGAAATTAAGCACTGACAGCCCTCCTTTGTCAAAATTCTCACTGTAGCTGCTGTGTGAGAAAGGGTTTGTCTTTGACAATTGCACTTTATTTTGTATGGTGTCATTCATCCAAGCTGTATCCAAAAATCTTTCATAGACTTTAACAATAGACACAAATTTAGAATTATTCCAGAAAGGGAGATATGAAGAAGTGCACAGAAACACGCTTTCAAGTGTGAGTTCATGACACAGAGAGAAGCAGGAAAGGTGTGTCTGACTCAAAGGGCAAGAAAAAGCTTTTTGATCAAGAGAGGAGATTGTGAAGAGGTAAAAAGACCTTTTGGGGAAAAAAATGCAGAATGTAGAGGAAGTAGAGGCGTTCTGTGAGATATTTTTGCTTGCTCGAGTAGCATGCCAGACAGCTTGGCTGTATAGTCCCTTGTCTTCTGTTGCAATTACAGAGGCCAATAGTATTCCTACAGCTTCCCTCTCCCATTAGCAAAAGATAGCACTTTAAAAAAAATAGTTTTTGCTATCAGTATAGCTGACTTGGTCAGTTCATTGTGCTTTTGAACTGGGAGGAAAAAATCAACCACAAAATTGAGGTCTGTGTATGGAAAATATCTCTCAGAACATTACTACCTCTTTTTAATACCCCTGAGAAGATTACCCACACCTGAGAAACCTAGTTCTGCAATGCTCCTTAAAAAATAATCTACACATCTCCTAGGTGACCATACTTAGTCCCAGGAAGGTGTGATCATTAATGTTAAAGTATTAGATAACACACAAACCGATGCCAGAATTTCCATTTCAAGATAACAGCTGAAATATCTGTAACAACTCTGCAGAAATATTAAGCTTCATGCTGATAAAATGGAAGCAGGAGATATTTACCAGGGGATGCAGCAGGCCTAACTTGCTCACATAATCTGTGCGTGCCAAGCTCCTCCTAAATTCTGGTGAGCTATTTCAACAGCAGCTATTTTAGCACCACTCTCCCGAATCTGCCGATTCCTCTGGGAAAGGGCACGGAGTAAGAGGATGTCATAGTGCAGGAATGCAGCTGATGAGAACACTTCAGTTCAAGCATCTGCTCCCAGTTGGGCTGACAAACGCTGAAATTTTCGATACAAATGGAGCCACTTAGGCAAGCAAACAGTGTTACGGCCCGGCTGCATGGTTTTAGCACAGACGATAAGGTCCAGTGGTTGTTCCTCTGGTAAAAGAGATTCGTTTATAAGCCGTATAAAATGCAAAGGTATTTGTGAGTCTTAAAAAGATTAGATTAGAAAGAAAAAGAAAAAAAAAAAAAAGATTAATTACATTGTTTTCTGAGCTGGAATAACTCATACTTAAGTTGTCAGAAGCTGGGAGTGCTTAGCATGTGGAAACTATTCTGACCTATTCTGATTAGAATATCTGCTATACTGACACAACGTTCTCCTGAGCACAAGCTGGAAAAAAAAATATGCTCCAATACTGTGACATTCCTGTGTGTGCACTTTAAAGTGCTCTGCACAAAATAATATGTTTCACCTTAATTGTCACAAACGCAGGCAACTTCCACAGCAGTGAAAGGGGTTGTGCAAAGTAACTGAGAGCAAGATGTGAGCCGATGGTACCTGTGCTTCTGAATCTGAGGGCAGAGCTGGAATTTGTCTGTTAAAAGGGCAGGAACAAAGTTCGTTCTTTCACACTGGGCTTGGAAATTCCAGTTTAACAAGAATCATCTGCCAGTCTCTCTCAAAGCTTCCTGCTTTAATCGGCAACCACCTTGAAAATGGGTGCAGCAGGGAGACTGCAGTACAAGCAAATAACATAGGATACTTCTGCAAATGTGCTAAATGAGTCAAAATGGGGATTATCTCAAATGAGTTCCCACTCCTCCTCCCTCCACCCATTTATAGGAAGAATAGCAAATAGCATGATCTTGTTTCGTAAATCAGTCTAGAAATGGCTTAATATCTACATGCATCAGATAGGAACAGCTGCAGTCGACAGACTCCATTGCTCTTGTAATGTGGGAAATCTTTTAACTGATGTGTAAGTTTCTAGAGTTGCTGGAGAAATTTGGAATGACTAGCTCATTTACTATTTTTTGATGGATATTAGAAACTATTGCATTTATTTTATGTGTCTTCTGTGTGCTGCTACATATAAGTGGCCACAAAATTTTATTCTGTTCTAGACCATCTTCCAAACTCAATGTCGGTGTAAGCAGAAGCAAACCCATGGCAGGCAGCTGGGCTGCACAAACACTTAGTTTAAGACAGGGGACTGTCTTGGTCAATTGTGATTTTTGGCTGCTCTTTCTTATACTTGGATTTTCAAAGGTGAAAAGTTAAAAGAATATCAATTGAAGTAGAGTCTAATCAGTATAAAAAAACCCACTGTTTTTACTTCCCTGAAAGGGATGAGGAAGTTGAGACCTTTCACTCTCTCCGTCTGACACAGAATAGCGCAACGGTGACCTGAAGTGATGAGTCAGGTTTCCAGTGTGAAACACACCGTGTGAAAGGACAATTGGCATATGGTTTTGCACGGTTCCTATTGTAGGGAAAGCACACAACAGTCACCTTTAGCTTTGTCATGCTGTTTTTCTGTTTAGCGCATAATGGTTTAGGTGTCTGGCTCCAAACTGCATTGGCATCCTACACAGTATTAACAGTGACCTCTGAAACTGTTTGTGGATCCATTTTGCTGTCATATTCTAAAGTTTTGATGGCTTCAAGGCCAGTAAAATTAGGTCAAGGCATCTTAAATTCATGCCAAGTTTTTATCAATTACTGGTCAAAAATTTAGTTGGTATAGCTAGATCTATGCATTTCCTTCACCTAAGTCGGATTAGTGTCTTGAACTGGTTCCAAAAACCAGAATTGTATTTGTAGTGTAAAACAGCTTTATCACCCTAACATTGTCAAATACCTGTCATGCATGAAAGTATTTAATGTTCTTTTAACTTAGAGCAGACCAAGGCTGGCCATAATACACTATTAATCATGCTTGAAGGACTCTTAGCATGGTTTCAGTGAACCGTTTAGGCCAGGGAAATTTTAGAGAAAGTTATGCCAGAACTGCTATACTACAAGAACACGGCACCAGGTCTCTGATACGTTAGTCCAGTTTCTAAAAACAATTGCTTTCAGTGCTGACTGGGAAAATTATAGTAAAATAACCAATACATTTAGTCAAAGTCACAGGCAGTAGCTTTCTGGGGTTGTCATGATGCAGATGGTGCTCATATACTTATGCATATTAAATAAAAGGCAAATTCAGAAAAGCAGAAAGGTGAAATGAGTGGAAAATATCTGCTAGAAATACATTAACACATAATCCCAGCCTTAACTGTCCTGAAATATTTGACATTTTTTATAAATTTCTATATCTTATTCCGCAGGGCTCCAAAAGGATGTCTGATGCAGAAGTGCAAACAGATCCCGTGTCTATCCTACCTGCTGGGAAATCCAAGTAATGAACACACGTGGCTGCTGGAGGATCAGCAGCTCTCTGTAACCTCCCTTGCAGTAGAGATGACTCATTATTTTCCTTTACATGGCTGTCTTCAAATGCCTGAGGCTAAAGCAAACATTGGTGTATCATTTAAGGTATATCATTTACAGGGTTTGTTCATTAGATGTTAGAAAGCAAGTCTAAGGATCATCGAGCAATGTGTAGTATATTTAAAGAAAGGTCATGTGGATGATTTTAAGTCTATAGAGGGTAGAGTATGTAACGTAAGAAAGTCACAGTGAATTAAATAAATGGCAGGAAAAAAAATGCATGTGACAAAGGAATGCAGTTGGTGCAGCAAGGCATGAGCAACAAATCCTCAGCTTTAGAGAGCTTTAAAGCAGCCAGGAAAAAAAAATCTCCTTTGATAAATGTTATACTTAAATGTAAAAACAACCAAGACACCTTTTGTGGTTTTCTATAGAGCTGAAATTAGCAAAAAGTCTGCAGTATAATAGAATCAGTGGTTATAAAGTTATGCTTCATATTGATTATTAATGTAAATTAAAACGCTAAAATGCAAAGGCTTTCTTTACATGATCGAGACGACTTCTCTCTTGTGTTGGTGAGGTGGGATAACAAATTAAAAACTATTTAAGGTTCTAATAGGAACACAAGGGGGCACCCGCGTCCCCACCGTAGTCCTAACGCCAAGGCTGTACCTACAATCCTGTTATTAATGTTTTTCAGATTATAGGAAATGTAGTTGTTTCATCAGATATTTGTTCATATCAATACTTGTAATTAATCCTAATAAAAAAACCCAAAATCCAGGCACCTCCCTGTTTCACAAGACTCCTGTAATAACTGTAGTTAATAAATTTTACAGAAAATTAAGATTTCTGTGGTTTATTCAGCCCTGGGCTAACTTGGACAGGGAACCATGGGCCTGACATTTTAATACACACTAGCATCTGAATGATTCAGTACTGTATATTTTGACCTCCTTATGATTAAATAAATGCTTATCCTTTCAGAAAAATAATTTGCTGCTTTAATCTTAAAACAAAGTTCGTTATTTACATCCCTGTTTTCTGATGATTGATGTGACATTAAGGCACAAATCAACACATAAAAACTCTGCCTGTGAAGTTAATAGCTGCCATTCTTTATTTGAGTAAAGATTACAACTGGGAATCAAGCGAGAATTCTGTAAAATCTGCAGAATTACATTTCTAACTAGTCGTAGATGACAGAAGTAAAAAAAAAATTTTTTCTCTATACTAGCCCTTGTGTATGTAGGTATTTTTGTGCTGGCCTCTGCAAACCTGTGGATTTGCAGCAGATGACCAAGACTTGCCGGTGGTTCTACACGCAGACAAAAGGTCCTTTAGTTAAAATAATACTTTCTGTTCTCCTCCCTAGCACAATGCCTTTGATGACATATAAAGTGATGATATCAACCAAGAGTGACTGCTTACCAGTTTCAAACCTGATTTGTAACGACCTACTTCTACATCTGTGTAGGATCGGAGACTTGTAGAAAGAGAGAGGAATCGGGCTTGTTGTATCCAGCTTTGGTCCATAAAAAAGTCTTAGGCTTTGTTTATGCTACAAGATATACAGCTTTAATCAAATCAACGCATGTAAAGCTAGTACAAGGAGAAAACCACCATGGTTACATGCTGGTATAGAAGTGCCAGATGTCAGCATAGTGCCATAGTCCGTCTGGGTGTTATCAGAAAAGAAGATTAAGCTATCATGCTGTTTGCTGACTTCATACTGCTGTAATTGCCTCTGTATTAGAATAGTATTTAAACAATTTCCAAATAAAAATATGCTCTGGCTAATTAATTATATCATAAACTCTATATATATTATTATACAATAGATAGTGTAGGTATTAATATTATATTATGGATGCATCAGGCCTTCTGTAGCAGAGAACAACTCTTCCTTAGTCTTCATTTTAGGAGCAGGTCTGTGTTGATCAAATTCTGCATTCCCAGGGCAATTAGGACTGCTGAGCACGTGATTTGACCGTATCACTTGGCAATGGGGCTAATTTCAGGAATCAGGAAATCCTCTTGGCAGAAAAACAAGAAAAACAGTAAGTCTGGCTGTGGATGCCCCTTATGCCACTGAGCTATTATTGCAGATGAAGTAACGGTTAGTATTGGCACTGCCTCCCACGTAGAAACTCCCCATTTTGTTTGATTCCTCTCTGATAACAAGAACAACACAAGCTTTGAAGAAGCGAGTCAGCCTTCTCATAAAGCAGCAACACATGGAGCCCCAAGAGGAAGAAAGGTCTTAGGAGATGCATCCACAGTTAAGTTGAGCTTCCGCATTCCGCATGCCATATAAGAGACATAAAAGTACAGCTTTTATGTTCAGGCCCGGTAAAGCTTAACAAGTCATTTGGAAATCAAAGCTTTGGAAGAGGCTGCAATCCAAGACAAAGGAAAAGAGCAGCCAAAGCCATACATTGCATTTAGACTCTGTTGTCAACAAATAAGCTTTAGTTTTATGCATAGGATCTTTTGAGAGGAACTGAAGCAGGTCAGACTGCTTCAAGGATCTTAAGGTGTGTTTCATGCAGGTATTTTGGGAGAATTTTAAGAAGCTAATGCAACCTCATAAATATAAAAATCCCAGCGAACAGATTAAAACTGCTACTTTTGTGTAAAAACTGCTTCCCTCCAAGGGACAGATGTTTATCCATAGGCACACCCGTTCCTGGGTGATGTTTGGGGCTCTGACGTGTCCCACCACCTCTGAGCCACGCTCGCCATGGCAGCACGGGGCAGCCAGCAGCTCCACAGCTGACTGGGTACCACAGGTTTTCCTAACCTAGAAGCAAATTATCTCCCGTGAAAGGACATCTGAACTCAATTGTGCTTCTCTGGAAGTTGTCCAGATGTTTAACTCCAGTGCATTTCAAGAAGGCTTTTATAGATAACTCCTGGGCAGAACTGGCCTGCGTCGACTCTGACAATGTGCAGCCCAAGCAGAACAATGTGATTTCCAGTATTAAACAGTCCACTGATTAGTTCTACATGTAACCAGCAGCCACAAAACAGGTAATTGCACTTTAGCAGCTATTATTTATTTGGTGTAAGCATTGTCTACAGACCCTTGCATTAAAAATACCCCAAAAGCTTGGTGGTTTTTCAACCTGCCCTGTCCACTGGTTGTCTTGTGCCTGCCTCTGAGGGGGTGTCTTTGACGGGGCCCTGTTGGAGGCCACGGCCAGGGCAGCTGCAGCGAGGCCTGGCCAGTCCCATCTCCATGACCAAGCCTGTGTCCATGGCCAGGCCCGTGTCTGAGGTCAGGCCCACCTCCATGACCAAGCCTGTGTCCATGGCCAGGCCCGTGTCTGAGGTCAGGCCCATCTCCATGACCAGGCCTGTGTCCATGGCCAGGCCCGTGTCCATGGTCAGGCCCATCTCCATGACCAGGCCTGTGTCCATGGCCAGGCCCCTGATCGTGGTCAGGCCCATCTCCATGACCAGGCCTGTGTCCATGGCCAGGCCCCTGATCGTGATCAGTCCCATCTCCATGACCAAGCCTGTGTCCATGGCCAGGCCCGTGTCTGAGGTCAGGCCCATCTCCATGACCAGGCCTGTCTCCACATCCAGCTGACCACCAGGCCCAAAGTTGCCTGACCCCACAGTGGGGAGGGGGACTAGCAGAGTTGTCACACTTTCCCCCACATTTTAGGAGCCAGAGGGAAACTGAGGCACCACTGAGGGCTGGGCCTTGCCCCTGGCTGTGTTTGAGGACAGAAGGTTTGTGATGGCTGCTGTGACCCTGCCTGGTTTTTCTCTGGCAGAAATGCTGGAGCAGGGCCTTTTGGCAGCCACAAAATGGCTGTCAAGTGTAATGAAGAAAGACCTTGCTGCATGCAATCCATGGGGTTTGAAGTGTTGCTTTAAACGCTGGTACCAAAGCAGTGCCAGATATTTGTGTGAGCAGCCAACATGCCTCAGCACCCCATGACCACCTCCACACACTTTGAGATCCCCTCGACCTCCTCCACGTAAGCTGGGGGACTGCTGAGGAGTTTCTGCTGGTCTGCAGAATATATGCCTGAGAATATAATTACAGTCTCATTCCTGCATAATAGGATCTTCAGAGGTTCCTGTTGGGCCACTTGTCTACTGAAAGCATTTATTCTGTTCAATTGTATGCATCCATCAATCATGTTGCTTTTGCATTCCCAGTGAGGTTTGCAGAGCAATAAACACTTCTGAGAGTACCTAGAAAGTAGGTGCTCCCTGTTAACTATGCCAGGCCTGTATCTATGCAAGTCTGGTGTTAAACTGGAACAGCTTTCCAGTTGGGAATCTGAGTAGGTTCTTGCCCCATGCAAGTATGAGATTCTTGGCTTTAGGAGACGAGGGGTTGGTCTGCTTACACTGAGACCAGGATCTGACATCTAAGGGAATAATAACAAAGCTGCTTCCAGGGTTTGTGTGTTTCATATTGCTCGCTCTGCACCCAGAGTTTAGAACATGTTTTAAGACTACCTTAATACTTTTTTATATGTAAATATGTTTATAGCTGACTTCGAGGTGATTTATGCAACAAAATCCATGGTTTTATACACAGAAAAGATAGCGCACCAGAACATGGGTTAGTGCACAGATGAGTTGTGGCTGTAGGAACTGATCCCATTTGTGAGGTTAGAGATGGAATAGCTCTAACTTGAGTATACTCATTTAAGAATATCAGTGAAGAATCTGGATTTACTATAGGCTCCACCTCTTCTGGATAACACACCCAAGTCTTTACTGGCAACTTCAGCAGTTCAGCAGTTCTGAGAACACAAAAACAGGAAATTCTGCAGCAGCCTTGACGGAGGCTGAAGATGCGTATAAATTCCTTAAAGATTGTATTATTTTCTCAAAACAAATTATCAAAAGCCTTGAAGAAGAATAAAACTCTTATCAACACACTTTGCTTTTACTTAATCATTTCCTATTAAATTTGTCACCTACTAAACTGCATAGGAAAATAGCCTCCTGCACAGGAAGCATTAGTGATTTGACTTTAAATCGGAAAGGTACAAAGTCCAAATTCCTTCTTTATCACATCCCACTGTAAGCAGGTGATGCGGCATTCAACACTACCCCTTCACCTACCTTTACACAGCCTAGGAGTAAGGTCCTTTATGATTATCACAATGCATGGGGGATGATAAAGATAGACCCTAGACACAATCTTCAGGACACTTAAAACAGGATTAGAATTTTACAGACTCGTCTTTGTTGTGGTACTTCACAAATTTTAAGGATGTTTGTGATTACTTCATTAGAGTTGTTTGGAAAACATAAGGAAAGTGAGGATTAAGTTGCAGAGTTTTCACTTTTTTTTCTGTCAGGAGTTTCTAGTCAATTGAAGAACTACATTCTTAGTTGGTATAAACTGAAATTGTATTACTTGAGTAAACAAGATTGAAGTAACCCAGTATGTTAAGACAGTGTCATCACAGGAAGCTTTTGCAGCTTTTGAGCACTGGAAGTGGATGTCATAAGTTGAAGAAAAGAACTGCATGTGAAAAATTTGCTTTTAAAATTGACCTTGCCTCTGAAGCAATCTTTTTTCTTTTACTCTTTTTCTTATTTTTAACCACTGATTCACAGCATTAGAAAAGCATATAATTACCAAATGCCCTGTTCCGACGCAAATAGATTATATAACCTCTGATTGATAAGAAAAAACACTGATGGAAACGTGAACATATGTCTGTCTGGTAGAACTGAAAATCTTCCTATCACTCATTCACTTTAGAAGGCCCAAATCAAAACACTGCTGTCACGATTCCTCTGCAGGCAGGTTGTCACAGAATGCTGCATTCAGGGAGCATCTCCCTTCAAGGGCACAAACAAAGGGTTTGGAAGAAAGCGTGGGATTTTGCCAGCAGCTGGCTTCAGCCTCCACCTGTGTGAGCTGGAAGGGAGCGTGGGTTAACAGGGCAGTGGGCAGCTCTGTAATTGCTGCTACAATGGGAGGCTTGTAGGAACAGCAAGAGTTCTGCTTGCAGATGTCTTGCTGCCTGCTTCTAATCCTGTAGCTGTTCCTTCTCAAAGCCTTCTCACTCAGCCTCTGCATAGGAGACCATAAATTCCTATCTCGGCCTACTATACACTATTTCATATATTTCTAGTAAATATATGAACATAAGTGCTTGTTGCCACCACTCTGGAGGTAATACCACGTTATGTATAAATGGACATCATGCTTTGTTGCTCGGGAGATCAGAATCATATAAACATCTAGACAAACAGATACCTGGTGAGTTCCTAAAGTCTGGTGATTCTCACTGGAAGTACTTCTAGAAGTAAACCTGTGCTAGGTCTTCAGCTAAAGTATTTCACAGCCTTGGGTATTTATCTCTGTAAACTAAAATCTCTGGGTGTGACCTGAGATGACTGAAACGTGTCCTCTCGCTCAGCTGCCAGAAGAGTAGGAGAGCACACAGGTGGAGACAGTAACCTCTTCAATGTCTGCAGCACAAATTAGCAGTCATCCTTCATCAAATTCAGCAATCCAGGCTAGATAACTTTATTAGCACTTATTTATTGACACAAAATGACTGTATATATACAAATTCCCAATCATGGAGCAGAATCTGGTTTTAGATGTTATAGAAACAATTCCCTGTAGCCAGAGAACCCACTAACATTGCACACTAGAAGCATTTTGGTGATTGCAGCTAAGTGCTCGCAACTGTGCTAGAAGAGCACCCCTGCCTGAGACGTGAGCTACACAAATTTAATTCCAGTGTGACTAAATTCATGCTAAGGCTTTTATCGATGTTGTGACTATACTTGAAAATCATTTTGGCTCTCTTCTCCCTTCCTCTCACCTCCATGCAATCCTGCCAGTAAAACTGCCAAATTAAAACAAGGTTTTTGTCTCCATCAATCTGCTGTTGTGGTGGGGTCTGCAGGTCACATAGAGAGCAAGGCTTAATTGCTGCAGTGGTGTGAGTCAGACCAGTTGCTTTTCATATATGATTTACTGAGAAAGTTTAAGCTCCTTTGAAAGGGAGGGGGAAGGAAGATAGAGCTAGCACATCAGCTGCTAGAAGAAAGGCCAGCTTTGGACAGGACCAGATAGGAGACTGGGATTGTCATGTTGTCTTTTCAATCTGGATTATGGTGTCAGTCTTTCACTGGAGTCCGTTTATGGCCTCCCAAGGAGACATCAGTCTTTTCTAAACTTTTCTGGGTTTAGTATTCCCTGGAGTTTGTGGTGTGGTTTGTCTGGAAGTGCTGTTGCAGTGCCTTAGCTCAAGCCCTCCTTGAAACCCAACCTTTCAGAAGTGTTGTACACCTGTAACCCAGTGAAGTGATATGCTCTCCCATCTTTTTGTCAGAAGCCTAAATGTGGACTTAGCCACCTAACTTCAACCCTTAAAACACAAACAACTTTGACCTCCGTCAATATTTATTTAAAGGCGAATGGCAATACTAAAATGTAGATTTACTGAAGCCCAGAAGTACATAGCAATATTCATCACAGAAATAACAAGTTTACTTTTTAAAGTTGCCTTTCCCTGTAAAATGCCCTGGTTTTTTAGTAAGTAAGGGGTATGTTACTTAGCCTGACTGAGACCCATGCAGGGCTTGTATTGAGTATCTTGATGAGAGAGAATGATGGTGGATTTTGGCACATCAGCATTAGAAAGCCTGCCCGTGCCAGACAGCATGAAATACTGTTTTTTTTGTGTGTGCTCTATAGTAAATACATCTTTAGTCTATTTTTGGGGAGGGGTTAATCTTGCACGGTTTTGTTTGTTTTGTTTTCCTTTCTCAACAGACAAAAATAGCTACATATCTTAAGTTTGTAGTCTTGATTGTCACAAAGCAGTTTAGAAAGAGTGCAAAAAGAACTTGTGGTGTGTTCAGAGCATAGAGATGTGGTGTTATGAGGGTTCAGGCAAATCTGCCTTCTTTCATTGTCCCTCGTCACCATGTCAGTCATGATAGCTGACCTGAAGTGATGTAATATAATATGGACACTGAGGCTTTTAACAAATGTCACTTTGAAACAAAGCATGTGCTTTTAGAGAAAGTTGTTTGTTTTAACTGAACCCAAAATCAAGCATTCATCATCTTGTCTCCTGTAACGCATATTGTTCTACCTTGGAGAAAACTGAAATTAACTGTATGCTGCAAGTGGAAATTTAAAAAAATTTACCCTCTTTTCATCAAGTCTGTGTCTCATTTTTCTAGCTTCAAGGAAAAAAAAATAAAGTAACTGCTATAGACAGGGTAAAGATGGTAGTTACTATTCCTAAGCCATTACACAAGAGTAGGTGCTTTCAACTACTTGGAAACAAACATTGTACTAAAATTACTACTGGTTACTGGCAGAATTACTTGTAAATGCCTATATTCTAGGATGGAAATAGTATTTAGGGTTTTGCAGAAAGTGTTCCTTAAGCTTTTTGTTCACAGACATATCTTTGTTCTTATGTCCACACATTTGCCAAGAATTTCCTAAGCAACTAATGATTATGCATGCTTCAATTTTGGGTTATTGGGCTTGTAACTTCTAAAGAACTTAACCTTTTATGAATGCTGATTCTTTGGCAGTGACATACTGTAAAGGTCACCCCAAATTGACATTATTAGCATGCTTTCAACCTTCTCATTTATTTTGAATTTAGTCTCCCAAGTTGATTCTTTGTGAGACTGTAGTGTTAGTTCCTATAAAAGTTGAAAAATATGATGTTAGTTTGGATGGATTTGTAAGTTTGGGGACAGCTGCTTCTGGGGAATACTTTTTATGCTTTCAGGATCAAAAATCAGTAAGACTCCCTACATTGATTGTATTTATCTACATGCTTTTTTTATATATATATATCTGACTTCCTCTTAATACATTTAGTTGATCTCTGCCCTACCAACAAAAGAACATGAAGTACTGAAGTATTTCTGAAATATCTCATCTTGCAACATTATATAAGAATTAAAACTGATGTGAGTAATCCAGTTATCACCAACAAACATCTCAGATATTTAAAGTGAGATCCTTATTCCAGTTGTTAGACTGAATTTGGATGTTGCGTTTAACTGTCTATAGAGGAAAAAAATATTCTATGGCTGGAAACAACAGGTTTTGCAAGTTAATGTAATGTCTACTTTCAAAATAGACACCTCCAGTAAGCTAAAGCATTATTGTTCCAACACTTATTTGTACTTCATAGATGTAATTGGGCTTCCCTGCATTAAAGCCAGAGATACAGAAAGCACTGAACTAACTGCCCAGCAGAGGAGGGGAGATTGCCGTGCAGTGGCAGCCACAAAGGTCACCCTTAGGGCCTTTCCCTCTAGATGGCTGTTCTACTTGTAGCCTCCTGAAAGTGCAGTGTGAGACAGACGGATGCTTTATACACCACCTCTCACTAAGGGGCCAAAATGGGGCTGAGGGGCTTAGCCTCTGCTGCTTGTAGGAGCTCACAGAGCCTGGGACTTCCATGCCGAGTGGTAGTTCCTGAACCATGCAAGGACAGGCACTTCCCAGAATAGTATGCAAGGAACATGTAAAAAGATACATATATGTGTTTAATTTCACTTTTCCCTGTGTATTATTACCTCTGAGACATTTCTTTGCAAGACAGGGTTGGTAACTCTCCAGGGAACAATGTTTCCAGCCTCACCACAGCTCTAGTTCACATGTGGTTGTTGTTCAAGTGAGATATGTCCACGCTTAGGCAAGACAGACTTTTTCTTTTTCTATTTTTTTCCCTCTTGCATTTGGTGGGATATTTAACTTTCATTATCAGAACTAGTCCTGAGCTGTTTATGATTTAATATCCGGCCCACGAGGAGGTTTAGGCTTGAGCCAGATGATGCACACTATATAAAAGCTGATGTTGCTGCACAGTATAAAGAATCAGCTCAGGTGGAAAAGGGAAGGTGTGAAAAGGGAGGTGTTCACAATGAAATGGACTTGCAAACAAGCTGCTGCAGAACCATATGTACAACCTGTTCTCAGCAGTGAAATATTAAAGATGAAGCAGATAAAACAATCCTTGGTATTGAAAATAAGATTACTGCTTTCATGCATGTGTATTAGCACTGCAGCCCTTCCCACAGATGGACGCTATTAAAGGGAGTAATCAAATATCAACATATGTTTCATACAGAAAGAGATCCTAAGCTAACTGGCTAGCAGGAAAAGTTTTGTATTTATTTATTTTTATATTAGAAAGATGACTGATTTTAAGCTTTTTTTTAGGCTGATACTGTGTGGTTGATCTGGTGGTTACTGAGAACTTTATGTGATCCTCACCTCACGTTCCAGTTTAACAAATGCATGGTGTGTGTCTTTTAAGAAAAAGCGTAATGTGTAAATCTGGTTTCACACAAGATCTTCACCTTCTGGTAAGTTTCAACATGCGCTAGGGTAATTTAGATGTCAAAAATTGACTTGCTTTTACTGTAATTAAATGGGTATACATCAGGATTACCTAAACTGACAAGCAGAATCACAGACTGCAGAACAGACGCAATGCTGCAAATCTTGAGTGGTGCTCGTCCTCTCTCAGTATGATAAATATTGCAGCTACGTACTGAATTACTGAGCATGTGACATTTCTGAAACTGATTCTGGACATAGCAGGGGGAAAAGGACACCGTACACAGATTTGCAATCGTCACATCGGTCTTCCAGTGAGTAATTGCAATCCCATCCAGCTCTATTCAAGCTGTACAGAGCAGTCTCCTCCCCTGCCTTCCTGGCAGAAAAACAGACAAAATTGTCACTTCCCCAAGTTGCTTCCTCATGCAGCAGCTGAATCCCATCTCCGTCCAGCTCTCCTGTTCTGGGCTTCACTTCCCCAGCTCCTTTGTGTCTTGTGAATGCTGTGTGACAATTCCTGACATGGTCTCTTCAGTAAATCTGAAAAAAACTCACTGCTGTTATTACAGGAATTAAAAAGTACTTTCCCAGAATTACATATATTTTTAACTACCAGATTATCAAAGTTTGCTGCTTGAATTTCTGCTAAACCTTTTTTTTTTTTTTGTCTTACATAGTCCTGCTGTTCTACTGCAGTTAATCTGTTTGTCTATAACAATGTTAGGTTTGTTTCAACTTTTATTGAGGCGGTTGATAAGATCCTGTGGATTCCTGAACTCAGTAAAATATGTGTCCCCTACAATTGCATATTACACAGTACTTCTTGATCTTGCAAATTCACTAAATGTCAGCACATTGGTACCAATAAAACTGTACACACAGCTTTTCTAACAGGGCAAGAATGAGTTGTTCTGTCCAAAAATGACTGCCTGAAACAGATTTTCCATGAACTGTTTTGTCAGTGTGTGTGCGTGCATGTACACACATACAATCCTGGCATTCCTGGGACCTCATGGATTAAGTTCCCATAAGTACACATGATATAATTTCTTCCAGGACCAGTTTCATGTGGTAATGTCATTGTTGCACAACTGCTTCTCTCAGCTTTAAAGTAAAGACATGAAGTAGTAAATAATTAAAAGTTTTCCTCCTTATCTTCCTCAATCATTTTTTCCAATGTGAAAGTTAAAAGCCAAAAATTAAAAAAAAAATATAAAAATCTTCTGTGTCAAAGTACAGACATTACGTTAAAAAGAGTCTCATTATCTCCCCCTTCCCCACCCCCAAACCAGAAGTTTTTTCAACATCCTGGCTCGTTACTGCTTTCATAGCAGGAATATGCTTTTTGGCAGGTACCGTACGTTACACTAACAACCCGGCCTGCCAACAATTTAACAGCTCTGCTGTGTGATTAGAGTTTTGGGGCCGTACCCACTTTATTGACACAGTTTCCTTTCGCTATTGCTTAAGATCACTTCCCTCCTCTCTCTGCCACCCCTTTCTCTCCCTACCCACGCTACCCAGCCACATCTTTCTCTTCGATGCCAGTAGAGGGCACTTGGACTTAGTTTCTCGGACATTTCAGTCGCTAAAACTATTCGAGCAGTTGCACTTGCAGGTTGGTTTGGTTTTTGTTGGTTTGGTTTGGTTTGGTTTTTTTTCCTTGTCGTCCCATTCATAGAAACCTGGAGACAAAAAAACAAAACAAAAAAACAAAAACAAAAACAAAAACAAAACACGAAACCCAAACAAACCAAAACCCCAAACCTACATGATCAAATTTTACATAGAGATCAGGGAGGGGAGAGTGGTGCCTGTGGGTGCTGGTGTGCCAGGGTTGGGGATACCGCTGCAGGGGAAGGAAGGCACTGGGGACACCATTTTGGTGAACTCCAAGTCATCTGTTTTCTTTAGGAGGATCTTTGTGATCATGGAGGGAGGCTAATGAAGGGGTCCTCCAAAGTGTTTTCAGAGCAATTTCTTCACAGCGGTGCTCTGGGTAAATAACGCTTCTGCTGCCTCAGCGAAATGGTGGCTTATCCTAACTATAGCTTAGTGCTGAGCACAGGACAGCAGTGCACACCTCCAAACCTCCCCACTCCTTCCTCTGTTTACTCTTTGATTTCTATTTTAAATTTTTTTTTCAGGATTTACAGTGCAAGCTGGATGTTGTGCTCAGTAATCTCTGTTCAGGTTTTCTGTTAATCCTACCCTCCTTCACATAGAATAAAGCAATGCCACCATATGGTTTAATTCTTACTATTTGGCTCAGGAGAGGTCCTGCTCAGCACTGTTCAGGGGATCACTGGAATGGGGTTTCATTCAGTACCTTTTCTGGGATCCTATTGACTAAAAGGTGATGTGAGAGTGGGGCAGACAAAAGTGAAAGAGTGTTGCTGAAGGGGACAGGGGTGATGATAAAGGGGAAATGAGAGAGCTCTGGCTTCTTCATCAGCTGCCTTGCAAAAGCTCATGTATTTAGGACAGAAAAAAATAATAATATGCCTAAAAATGTATCTATGCACAGTATGACATGAATGTTAAGCAAGCGCCACAGAAGTGCTTTTAAATTAAAAAGAGAGAATAAATGAGACTGAGTACCTTATGTATATGAAAAGACATATTCCTCACTCCATTCTCTTTGTCTTTCAAATGCAGAAGAAACAAAAAGAGAGATTTGGTCGACACCATAACATGGAAGTCACTTTTTGTGCTATTGTGGATGTGTTATTGTTCTTCTCTTACTGCCTTGTTCGTATTAAGAATAAAATAAAAACTATGCTAATGATGAGAGAGGGACAAAGCCTGTGCTGGGACAGATGGCTGTTTGAGAGGAAAAGTGCTTACCTGTGTACTTTACCACACTGACTTGCAGAAAAACTGTGCTGTTTACTCTCACCATATCCTTTTCAGAAAGCAACTTTCAATTTTCTGCTTAAGACCTATGAAATCTCTTACTGTAAACCATACCCTTCTAGCACTGCCATCCAATTGGGAAAGCTGTTACCTAATAGAGGTAACTCAAGCGTGTCTGGTACAAAATATAAGTAGGGTTGATGGCTGACAATTGCACACAGTTAAGCAAAGCCAACTCATTTGTGATTTACATCTGTCATGAGCATATATACAGTTGTACAGGCAGTTGTGTGCTTTCAGTTCACATATAAGTCACGTAACTGTATAAATGCTTAGTGAGATACTTGTCTAGTTACATACATAATTAATTAAATACTGTATGCAGTTGTAACAGCATAAGTAAAATATGAGTGCAGTCATACCTGTCACAATAGGCTGAGCTTGGACAGACAGCTGAGCTATTAATGAGAAAGCCGTGCATATACTGGGACAACTGAGATCCTTAACTTGTCACATGTAACCTCAGCAGAATAGCCACTGCAGAATCAGTCACTTTTAGAAGGAAGTGTTCTTATCCTGCAGTCTGCACCGGTCCAAAGTATTCACAGTCCCTGCCCTAAGCTGGAGCTGAGAAATAAGTTGCCAGCATTTCCGGTATTATTTCTAGTGCAAATTCATCTGGTTTAAAAAGCACACTCAGCAGGACCTGTGTAGAGTTTGTGTTATCAGCATAAAGGTCCTTTCAGCATAAAGGAAAATTTTTAATTTCCTACTTTCATTATAATGCGGAGAAGGCATTGTCTTTGTAAAATATCTTCATCCTTTTGTACGATAGTTCACACAATGGAGTTCTAGTTTGTGGCTCTGGCTCCTAGGAGCTATGGTATTTCCTGAGGCTGAAAATGGTGAAACTCTTCTAAAACTGACTAATACGTATTTCAGTTTAATAATGGAAAAAGTGTATTCTGAACTCTCCCTTTAAAGATAAAGGATGATTGCTACTAAACGTGGTGTCATTCCTGGTATTTGGTGTCAGCATTCTGGTTCAGGCAGATATGAGTCATGGATCCAGATCAAATTTTCATGCAAATGAGGCAAATGTTCAGGTTCTTAAGTTGGTTCTGATCAGCGCATCACTGCACTGAGATTTCTTTGGTGATAAGAATAAGTGTTTGAGCCTGTTGGCTGAAGCAATTAGCAGTTTACCCTTTAATCACGACTCACAGGTTAACAGAGAAGTTATTGGAAGGTGTTAGATACTAAGATAGCAGAAAAATAAACTAAATGTAATTTGAAGTCCTTGTGCTTACAACTGCTGTGTTTTCTTCCCTGGAAAGTTTGTATATTTCTGCTTCTCCATGCATGTGAATTCTATGATGGACAAAGACCTAGTTACCAGACACAGAACGATTTTTATTTATATTTTTTAACACAGTCTAGAAAGAGAAAAATAATTTGTCAGTTGACCTAGTAAAGAATATTACACTTCCCTGTAGTTTTGCCTGGCGTAAGGAAGGGTGGAATAACCGGCTTAGCTGTTCCTGTTGCATTTCTGTCAAGCAATCATTATCAGTAGTGCCATTCCTGTAAATCAGTCATCCTTTTGGAAGGGCAGAGGTGGCACAGGCTGGAGCTCTGAGTTTTTGAAGTGCTTGGGGACCACAGAGCACCAGGATGGACACAGGATTCTGCTTGCACTGCAGGATGATGTGTACCTGTGTGCAAGAGCCACGGATGCATGCCTTCATCTCACTGAGCCCAAAGAGTTGCTCCCCCCTGCGAGGTCTGGGGGTCAAGTTTCTTATGGGATTGGCCCTAACCCTGTTGCAGGCAAAAGGAGTCAGGTTGGCAGAAACCTTGCTTTTGTGTTCAAGTTAATTGATTTCAGGCCAAATGAGCCCAAGGCACCCATAAAAAGCAGCTTGCCATCAAATTCGAAGATGGCAGCAACGAGTGGGGATGGAGACCTGCCTGTGGTTTAAGATTCAGTGATAAGCTACTTCCAGATTTTTCTCCACAGGGAGGTATTGATTTATTATGTAAAACGGGGAGTGTCACCACGGTGAAGCTGGTCAACCAGCATAAATCTAGCTTATATGCTTCCCTCTCAGTGCTCACGTACCTGTGTAGTACAAGCAGATACAGTAAAAGCTGAGGTTAGTAAGACAATAAGAAACATAGTGAGAAAGGGCATATTTTCAGATAGTGTTTTTCTGACCATAATCCCACGGTAGTGAATGAAAGCTTGAGATAAAAGCACCAAAAAAAAAAAAAATGCACATTGTACACTGATACACAGTATTTGGTCAAATGTTTGTTTCCAGGTCTGTCAGAACTTGCCAGGCATAAAGAAACAAAACCAAAAAAATCCCACACCACATCTGCCACTGCCTGACAAACTACACAGTGTTTCCTTGCTTCTAATAAAGATCACACAGCAGCTAATACGCTATCAAAGCTTAAAGACCAAATAAATGCAGCGCTTACCTCGGAGGGCCTGTGCCCCGGTTTTATTGGCATGCGTAAGAGAGGCAGTGTCGTGAGAGGCTCGTGAAATGCAACTTCCCATGTGCAGCAATGCTTTTTGAACAGATTTTGTGAAGAGATATCTGTGTTCTTAGAAAGAGCATGTTTGTGGTCTGAGAAATCACATATTTTAGGCTTGTTGATAAAACTCTGGAGAGAGAGGGAGAAAGAGAAAACTGAAAGAAGAACGATCTACCGAGTACAGCTAAGAATATATATAAAGTACAGAGTAGTTTATTGGAACCAAGCGATCAATATTTTGCAGGATGATTTATTCTGTGAAGTGGAAACAGCGGTTTCTTATTCAAAGCCCATGGAATGACAATGACAGCCGGAAACCCTGATTCTGGAACCTGATGCATCCAGGAAGATTTGGGGATCTATAGCCAGTCTGCATGCAGTGACTGATAACCTATCCGAAAGCTCCAGCCTGTTTGTGTCAGAAGCTGTTGGTGCTGTCTATGTCAGAGATAGTCATAGAAAGAGAAATTGCTGATTTTGTTTCCACACAGAAGGTGTTTGAATACTAGTGTGCTTCAAAAAAAGAAAAGAACAACTCCTAATATCTGGAGCAGGGTAAGAGACAATTATAATGTCAGTGAGAGTCAAGTTTGGGTCTGGAATGTGCAGACTAGGCTGAATAAAATAAGCTACCCAAGTCTGAGCTGCCACAGCCTCAAAACTTTCTTCTTTTTCACTCCAAGTATTGCTCAGTGTGACTTGCTTTATCATGAGATACTTAAATGTCTTAAGCTTAGGCATTGGGTAATCTGTTTAGATAAAAAAAGATATTCTGTAGAATGAGGTAAAATAAGCTACTTACAGATTTGATCACAGTCATCATAAATAATCTAATTTGACCCTTTTTGGGGTTTAAATCACCTGATTCAAGTCTATGTGTTCACAATGATTCATCGAATAGTTTGTGCAAATAAACCGTGTCCTGTGATTTTTCCTATAAACAGTCCAGGAGGAGGTTCATGTTGTTCAGTTTTTTGTCACGTGACTGGCCACAAGTCACATTCTGTTATTTCTGTTTCCTGTTTGATGACAGAAATACGAGATGGCAGGTCTTTCAAATTATCTGATCTATTATGCAAATAAAACCCCAGCTTCTGAGAATTGTCCCAAGAACACTTTTCCTTCTGACTGTTCAATCCGATACGCGTTTTGCACCAGTACTCATCATGGAGCTGCTTCTCCTCAGTATTCTGCAGAACAGGGATGCGCAAATCTCTGCACCTCTGGTCTAAAGCCTACATCAAAACTTGGAAGCCAGACATGTTCATGTGATGTATCAACTTGGGCCACTTTCTTCATCTCCCCGTAGAAAGGCAGTTTGAGGAAGACTGTGCAGCTTACATGCACAAGTGGCTACGTATTGTCATGCTGGCGCTAATTGCAAGCAGTGATATAATTTAAATTAGACACAAAACTGTTTGTGCAAAGGCCACAGCAACATTACAGCACGTCAGACCATACAAAAATAGTACCTTTCAGTTGTGGTGGGTGTGTTTTTTCAGCCCTGGAATTATTGTCTATTAGTAATTGAACTAAAAAAATAAAAAAAAGTAGTACAAATGACTGATGGTTGAGGAAGAGATTTAAAACAATGCCACATTCGTTTCCTGTAGCCTCCATAACAATTCCTTTAATAATCTCAGCCATATCATTTAACGCTGGTTTAAATGAAAATGAAAGACCACAAGATCACACAAAAAAACAAAGTTCGCTAAAGTAATTCTGTGTCTACTAGTAAAAAACATGTTTTATAAAGGTACTTTTAGTAAGAAGATACTTGGAGAAAAAATGCAAGTGTTCAAGGAATGTCTGTCATCAAACTCACAGTCATTTGACAAAATTGTACTTGCTGATTGTAGTTCACTTACAGTTACCTTTGAAAATTGAGGGGCTGAAGGAGTAGGGAGAAGACGTACATCAAGCACAACCCATCATATAAAATAGATGTCAAGTTAGAAGAAGAATATATATTAAGTTTCCATTTAAAAAACCTATGAATTACCAAATTTGCCAGGCAGTGTGGCACATACTCTGTCACTTACTCTGCAACAAGGAGTGTTCCTGGAGGTGGCAGAGTCTGATTAAATCTGCAAATTGGATAATTCGCCCATAGGAAATCAAGAGCTGATTATATGCAGGACTCTTGGAATTAAAGTGCTTTATGAAATCACATCAGTGTGTTCTGTTCAGGTCAAAACCAGAAAGATTTGACAAAGTTACATTTCAACTACTTTTAGGAGAAAAACAAAGTATTTGTTTTGACTATTTATATTATGGTTTAGACTACAGTTCTGTCTGTTCTAAAAAAAAAAGAAAAATATACAATTTTCAATTCTAAAAATGTGAGACTTTTTTAACATTTGGAATAAATCTGGTGATTCAGTATTTCTCAGCCTAAAGTCAAGTCAAACTTTCTGCAGAACAGTAGTTTTATTTTCTGGTTTTAGGTGTATCTGGGTGGCTAAATAATTTTTATTATAATGATGTTAGAACAGAATACTGCCACTTAAAGCTACAGTGTATGAAGTAAATATTTCTAATTTTTAGGTGAATTTGCTAGTACATGAGAACTACTGTTTGCACAAATTCATGCCTGTTCAATGGCCGTGTTCATTACTGTTACAGTAGGATGGGCTTTCCTGGAAGTGCACCAGGACTAGCTCTGGCTCAGTAAGACAATAAGAACGACCCCTGTCTGTTTCCAAATTCCCATTTGGTTTCAGATGAAAGTGAATTTCATAATTATGAAATTGGCCATGGGTAATTTCCAGCTGCAAGTATTTTGGATGAAGAAAGGGGATTTCTGTTGCTACAGCTTTTAGTCTTGTGGAGCTTGTTTGGAACAGTTGCTTTCATTTTGGTCATTTAAACAGTTTTACCTGAAGTATATAAACATCACAAATCATCACAGCAAGCTTAACTGATTATGTGGGGCTTTGATGACTAGATTGGATTTACACACCTTAAATATAATAAAACAATGCTAGCAAACTTCGATTTTGTGACATATCCATAGGCTCTGAGTGTAAATCAGTATGTGCCTCAGTTTATCTTCATTCAATATCCTCATCTTAAACAGCAGTTTCTACTGGTCAGACTATTTTAAATCACTGTTTTAAAATAAAAAAATGAAAACATTTAGGCAAATGGTCCACTTCCCTGTCATTTCAGGATTCTTTTGTCCTCTGGACTTGTGAGTTTATTTATATGAGAAAATAAGCTGTTAGAAAATACGTGCTAGAATAACCCTTCTTTTGGATTAAGGAGTTTTATTCAGAGGTCTGTATGTCAGCACCCCTGCACAGAAGGAGAGTCTGTAGTGGACTTCATTGAATGTTGGTCATTTCTGCATTTCAGGATCAAAGTTATTTTGGAATAAGATCTTTGTAGAGAAGTTGGGTTGCTGGTGTATTTGGGATTTGTTTTCTATTTTCTTTACTTCATTTTAGTTGGTTGCACTTTCAGAGAAGAAGGGACTATCAATACTGTGCTTGTCTCCTAGTGGAGAGACTTTTTAAGGGATACAGTTTTGCAGCGTGTCCTAAAGATGCTCAGACTCTGGATTTGCCTGATCTCTTGGTTGAAGATCGCTGCGTAGCCAGCTCCCCTTGACAGAGAAAGCTTTGTCTCTGGCTCTCATGTGCTCCATCCTGAGCTTTGTGATCTGCATTTTCCCAGCGGGGCACAGCTGTCACGGTGACTCATAGACTGAAAATCACTCTTTGATGTAGCTGTGTCTCTAACCATGTAGTATGTTCTCCAGTTCCTTGTCCAGTCTAGTTTTAAGTGATTCAAACACCACCCCTGTTAGCAAAATATTCCATAGTCTAGGAGACTGCATTGCTATTCAGTCTAATTTCATTTCAGCCCACACTATTTCATGGCAGTCTTTACACACGTCAAATATTTTAGGGTGTTAGCATATCCTCCCTTAGTCATAATTTTACCAAAGTACATGCCTTCAACATTTCTGTTGCTGTCTTTTTTTCTTTTATTTTTCTCTTTTTTTAAAAATTTTAAATAAATTAATTTACTCAGAAGTTTCATTATTTTTCTGTTTCCCATGTTAGTAATAGAACCCTATAAACAGATGGATGGAGGGGGGAGAAGGGGGAAATTTTTTTAAATCATAGTGAGTTTATATAGAAATATTAAAATAAACTTAGCAACATAATAAACTTTCTTTAATTGAAAGGATTAAGGTATTTTTAGATAGAAGGCTCTGTAAGATTACAAAAGTTGTGCAAATTAAGTATAGGTTTTTTTGGTGCTGTTTTATTTTTGTTTGCCTTTTTTTTTTTTTTTAACAATCCCCTCTCTATCAGTTTAGAGCTCCTTTCATTGGTTATGTATGATTGTATGATTCTAAAATTAGTTGGTGACTAACGTTATTTTTTCCCAGGGTCTTCAATGGTGATTTAATTTTGCACATTTATGATTTATGTGAAATTATTCATTATGCAGTTGACCTTCTGTGAGACAATAAATTGCCCCTTTCAAACAACTGACTGGCTTTTGGAGGGTAGTTAAGGCTGAAAGAGGAGTAAGCAGATAATACCGAAGAGACTGGAATTTTAAACTGATATTAGGATGGTGTTTGAGTAGGCAGGAGGCTGGTGCAGGCTGCCTTGCCTTTCCTCCATTGTCTGGAACATTAAGTGTTTAAGTGCAGTAATGGTACTTCCTGTCGGTGGGAATTGTTCAACAGCTGATCGCTTTATAAAGTGGAAGGGCAGGGGAAGGGACTGAAATAGCTGGGAATAGGAAATTCCTGCAGAATAGAGAATAGAGAAGTAAAACCCTAAAAGGCCTCAAAAGCGAGTAATTGAGGAAGATGGAGCTGCAGGAGCTGGAGGGAGTGGCTTCCCTCACTTTTCAATTAGTTCTGTTTGCTGGACTCTCACTGGTGGGAGTGATACGATCACGAATGGAGACACCAAGATGCAGAGTCTCACTCCGCGGAGTTACACATCACGTGTCCAACACACACACACACACACACAGAGTGATGCATTCTTTCTCCCCACAAAGCCTTTCTTTTTTATTTTTTTTTCTTCTCTTTTTCAAACATTGAATTGTCAATTAAAAATTGCAGTTGGTTTTTTTTTTTCAAATGGTTGGGGAAATGCTATTTTCCAGTGGGATATGAGATGAAAACTTTACAAGATGGGGGAGGGGAGTAACAACAAAGCACTTATTCTTCCCTTTCCCCTCCCCCAGTAGAGGGAGGAAGCAGAGGAGTGGTAGTAGAAGTAGGAAGAAGAAAGGAATTAAAAAGTAAAGAAAACTCGAGAGTGGAGTAAGGAAAGGAATTTAAAGGGGAACGGTTCACTTTTTAGCAAATTTTTGGACATAGGGATAAATTCTGTGAAGTGATTAAAACTCTGGATTTCGCAAGCCATTTGCTTTATTTTTAAGCATATGCATTGTCCCGCTGATATCAGTTTAGTTACTCTGATTTATTCCAACTGAAGGTGTGGCCCAAAGGTTTAGGATAAAGCACAGCTGAGAATATTTGTGTAACATCCTCACTGTTCGTATATGAGGGGAGAGGTAAGTAACTTGGATAGTTTCACTCAAGAGGTTTCATAACCTTTAAGCTGGGCGTGTGCCGATTCAGTATGGTAAAAGCAGTATTCAAAATGAGTTAAGCTTTGTGTGTTGCATGCTATTTTCTGAGGATTAGTCCAACCACCTGTTACTAAAACATGAAACTCAGTCAGCAAAAACAATTGAATACCTTTCCAGATGCACACAGAAAGGTGCACCTTGGGTGAAATAACTGCAGTGCCAAGAGAATTTTTTGTAGGGAACACACCAGCTTTTGTCTCTCAACACGAAGCATTCCCAGCAGCTCTCCCTGTATGCCAGCTCTGCATTTCTGTGATTTTTGTACTCTGACTTCATGCACACACATGTGCGCACACACACGTGCACGCACACACGTGCACGCACACACTCAGACAAAACCTACTGCTCGCTGAATCTTCTGTTTGAAGGCAGTTGCCCTGCTCAGGCTGCAGATAAACCAAGATAAGCAAAGTATACGTTACATGCTTGAAAGCATGTTCTTTTCCCGTTGTAGATGTAGGCACAACGCAGGAAGAGGATATATAATATTGACCAGTGCCCTGACCGGGGCAGAGGGGGGGAATCTTTCCTCACTGATTCTTCTCTTTTAAATCTTGATTTCAAATACAGAGATCTTGTGGTTTGTTTTTTTTTTTTAATTACTCTTGAGAACAGGTGGCTTAAAAAGCAGGGTTTCCAGTTTGCAGGGATTTTTTGGGGGGGGGTTTTTTTTTTTTTTTGTTTGCTCGCTCCTTATGAAATTGCTCAGGGTAGGGGGGCAATGAAGTTTTCCGAATGCACTGCAATCCAGCCCCCCCTCCCGGCTCCACAGCCCCGGGAATTGACAAGAACAGCAGTGAAACCACCAGGGAAGCCAGGCTGGGCCAGCAGCTGCCCCGGCCGGGCTTGGCTGGGCTGGACCATGCCCCAGCCTCGGTGGCTGTTCATCAAACCCCAGGACGTTTTAAATAACATGGTTCAGGCTTAGCAAATTGTGATTATCCAACAAAACCTCGCTTTGTCAGAAAGTTTCTGACCGGCTTTACTTTTGAGTAACTTGCTACATCTGACCCAAGAGAGTAAAAGCCTCAGCTTTCTTGGGGCAGGGAGTATATAAATAACTGATAATGCATGCCCAAAGTTCTCCCACTGGGATTAATAATAGTACATAAATATTTATAACAAAAGTGAGTTGTCCTTGAATTAGATCTGGAGACACCATTCAGTTTTGAATGGAATTGAGCCTGCTTATACCACGTTTGTATTTGGGCCTGAATTTCTGTTCTGGGAACTATTAAAGCAGAGGCTCTTTGGCCTCTTATGAATGCAGCTCAGTAACAACACTTCTGAAAGCTAAAACTGGAAAAGTTCCTCATTCCTTGTTCCTCATTATAGGGCAGAACACTTAGTTTTTGACAATGACCTGTGCAAGCCTAACCGCCTGTTTACTAGCAGTGTCTGAAAACAGCTTTGGAGCCTTTGTTCCTGTACTGAGCAGCTGGAACAATAGGTAGGTGTGTGAGAAAGCAGCAGCTATGCTCTTCCTCATTCACTCCCTGTGCTGGCAGCGCTGCAGAAGAGGACGGTTTGCAACACCAAGTTGCTACTGGCGGTGTGGCGTCAGTTTTGCTCTTTTCTATTTCCTTAACAGAGAGGGTTTGGGTTAAAAGAGGAAACAAAAACGCGCACCCATTCCTATCTGAAAACCAGACCTTAGCTCCTGGTGGTTCTTTTCTTTTCCTTTCAAAACACGAGCAAGATTAAAAATAAAGAAGTGTCAGTGTGCTAATGTTTCAGTTTCTAATCAGTTCACAAATGGCAGGAAATTAACTGGCTTTTCATGAACATCTGTTCCACTTCTGGCTTGAAAGGTTGGAGGCAAATGCTATCTGTCAAATTTAATAGTGAGCATCAGTAATAAATACACTTTTCATTTTTCACACATGTACCCTCTCCCATTTCTCTATTAGCCATTCAAAATAGTACATTGCAGCCAAATGCATTATTTTCTTTTCCTCTCGGGTTTTGGTTTTTTTTTGGGGGGGGGAGAGGGGGAGAGCAGGAAAGAGGGAGTGGGGGGTAATATATGCCCTTAATTAAAAGGACAATGAAGTGCCTCAGAATAAGGATCAGAATAAAAGTTGGGATTACTGCACTGCAGTGCTGTACACCTGCTGGATGTGTTATGAGCTAGTATAACAACATTCATCCTGAGTCCTTCTCAGGTGAAATATTCCTTTTTGAAAACTTCATAATGGCTTGGGAAGCAAAGTCTCTTTTCACTAGTATTATTTATTTTTAAGTGACTTGAGAAACTAAAGGTCTTGTTGCTGCAGCAACAGTCTCTATGGGGATGTCACAGCAAAGTAACTTTATTTAATTCACCTTTTTGTGCCTAGTGTTCTCATACAGCCAGGTTCTTCAGGCAAAAGTAATAGTACTCCACAGGACAGGTGTAAATCATTTTGTACTGAGCTTATTTTTTTAAGGTTGATAGGAATTAATGAATATCTAACCAATCTGGTAGTTAGTTTGTCCCCCAGGAGGGACTTTGCTACCGCTGCCTTGCCTCACACTGGGACTGGAATGCCTGTACTTTGTGCTCTTTTCATTGCTGTTGGGACTGTATGCTAGGTACTGTCTCTTCTTTTTTAAAAAACTGACAAGCATCCAGGATTCCTTGTTCGCTACTGCGAGTGATAGGGAATTCACAAGCCCAGAATCATATGGAGTTTGTAACAGCTGTGCTTTTCTGGGTTCCCTGCAGATACGGGACTTAAAATCCTTGACTGAAGAGGCATTAGGATATCTACATTATACTTTCGTGACAGTGATTACTCCTAATGTTGGTTTCAGTTCTGATTCAAAGAAAGTCACTCTGGAGAAGAGAAGCTAAGTAAAACCTCAAGCAACTCACAGAGTAGACTGCTGGGTTTTGAGCAATCCACAGCTGAAATAGAGAATGACAGCCCAGATAATGCAACAAATGGCCAAAAAAGCACCAAAAGCTTCCCAGATTCCCTCATGGGGTCCAAAGAGGAGGACATTAATCAGGACAGACAGTGGAATCTGTAACCAAACAGGTTTGGCCATTACACAAGAATACCATGCAAACATGAAACCAGAGGAAAAGATCTTTATCAGCACCTAGCATGCAAAAACATACAGAAGGGAAACTCAAACAGTATTATGTGCTGCGGTACTATGATACAACTGCAGATGGATGTGTTAGCTTGTTTTCCCTCATTACTGGCAGTAATTAGTGGCACCACATTGAACATTTAGTAAAAGTACTTGCCTCAGTCTGCTTGGTCGGCATCAGAACTGTTTTTCCCACTACTCTGATTGCTTAACTTGACTTGCAGTAAGACTAGGGCTTTACGGGGCAAACAGGCCAAACTGAATCAAAAGACTTCAGAATTAGTATCTTTCTTTTAAGAAGAATTATAAGGTTTTAGAAAAAATGGTACATGCTGCCTTCAGTGATACAGTGGGGTTAATACTAATCAGCAGTGCCATAAGGAGAGCTAAAACAAGGGGAGAAGGCTGTTTTGATATTTCAAGGTGAAGCAGATCCCTTAAATTACCTATATAGCTGATGTTTCTTTCTGTTTCTGCCCCAGTGAGGGCACACTGTGCTCATATTATCCATGAGAGCACTTTCTTCATTTACCTGTTGTCTTTTTCAACACCACTTTACTTAGACATTGCTTCTTCTTCCTATCACCCAATGTGAGCATGGCTGACAGTGCAGGTGTGCCGAGAGAGAGAAGTTTGACTATAACTTCCATCTACCTAAATCCAATGCAGGAGTCTAAGCACTGTACTTGTAACAGGAGCTTATTCAACTGGGGAATTTTGTGGTGGAAAGGAATGCTACTGGCAAAAGGCACTCCAAAAATGGTCACTGCCATAGCTCTTCCCCTCCTGGTGCCAAAAGGCCAATGGGACTACAGAGCCACCAGGCTAGTCCCATCAGTCTGGCCATATTATTATGTCTTATCACTGCTTGTGCTATCACTCCTCAATACTGCCTGACAAAAGTTTAAAAAGAGTGGAAGTCATTTACTATCATTCATCTCTAAATTCCCAAAGCTTTCTACAAAACTGGGGAAGAACTGTCCTCGTCTGACGTGGGAAGCTGAAGTGGAGCAGATGTGCTGGGAGATAGAGAGTTGCTCACGCTACCATGAGCAGCAAGCTGTAACTAGGAGTCAGGTTTCCTCAATTCGTTGAACAGTAAGTGCCAGGTTCGCATAGTTTTTAATTTATTTTTTTTTTAACTGTTAAGGAAGGAACAATGTACTGCATGGTTGATGACTTACATATCCTTATTCAAACAGATGCACAAATCCGGTTTAATGAAAGGAAAAGCAATATTGTCTATTAATGAACTCCAAATAATTATATTATGCTCTAAGCATTGAGTACAACAATTCTCACTAGGGGGGGAAAAATCATCGGGCAAGAAAAATAATTGTCTCACTAGCAATTACCATTAGAGTACTAAAGAAACTGATGTACTTATAATTAAATAGTCTCTCTGGAAGCTTTTGTTTCTAATAAAGTGCTCATCTCATGAAGTATCATCAAGAGTACAGTAATTCGATTCTGATTAGAAGCCTTTACCTGCTTACTAGAGAATTGCTTGTAAATATTAATAATGGATTCCCAACATGGGAAAAGCAGGTAAAACTGACATTCCCAAATGATAAAAAAATAAATCATTAAGGCCATAACTGCCCTCCTCATCCTGGTAGCTATGTCTTCACGGCATCAAAAGCACATGAGACCCTGATGACAAATTATATATCACGAAGGAGCTCTACCACTTTTGTTCAGCCTCCAGTTGCACCACACTGTTTGATTAGCCCAGCAATGGGAGTGACATTGACCCTGTGCTGTAGGGTGTGGTATTGAGCTTGGAGACTGATTTGCAGGAGCTCTTCACAGGTTTGCTTTCGCTCTGTTAAGGATGGCAAATGAAATGCTTTAAAAGAGAAGATAGTTAGGAGAAGGATGTAGGTAGACATGCAGAATTCCCAGTTCCGAGGCCAGTGTTAGGAGAATGTTACAACATGCTGTTTTTTCTTTAGATTACACAGTTTTGCCCTTTGAAATTGTGCTTTTTGATTTGCTTTTTCTTATCAAGATGGACTATCTGCAGTCTAGTGTTTACATTGGTGATTCTCATTACCTTTAGCTTTTTCACCTCCAGGTGGAGAATCTTCCAGCATAGTATCACCATAATCTTTCTGATATATTGGGTGGATGGGAAAAACCCTCATCAATGTATAGTTTGGGTTGTAGTTTTGCTTTGGCCAAAAGTCCAACGCAAAGCTACGCTTTCCACCATTATACTACCATTTCAGAAATCGCAAGTACTTCAAGACAGAGAACAAAGTCATTCTGCATATCAAAATGCCACTAGGTTTCTACAGCCATTCACCAAAATGGCAAGGCACTTATTCCACTTTCTAAATGTATCACCGTCTCCTATGAATATAACTTTAGAAACTCAGAGCTCTGTAAATTTGCTCCTGAGTTTCTGGTGTGCCCCAGCACAACCTGTTAGTTCTTGAAAAACACCACAAAACTAGTGATAATCTTGTAATTTCACTTTTAAATACAGCAGCTAATAGATCTGGAGCTTGAGGTGTGAAGGTCCTAAGATGAAGCTTCATATGGAGAATTAAAGAGAATTTTTTTGAATAGTGAGTGTTCTTAATATACCAAGTTTTGTCTAAAAGGCAGATGACACATTCCCTGCCCCTGCACACCTCTGCTGCCCTGTGGCTACCCAGCTCTTGTGGCTGTCATTTTCTTTAGACACTGCTGAACACTTTGGCATTGACTTGATCGGCGCTTCACAACAGAAGCCCTTTATCCCTGCCATTAATCATTTTGCTAAGTCACTTTATTGCAGTTGGTGGCAATAAATGCGGAATAAGATGCTGCATTTGTCCCTAAATGATCTCGATTTATGATTTCATATTGTTGGCTGAGAGTCTACTGGTCTGTCTTGTCCTGTACTGAGTATGGCCTTGTGAAGCTCTGAATGCCTATATTATGCTTCATTTGAAAACCTGTACCTGGGAACTCACGGAACAGCAATCAAAGAGACACACACTGATGATGGGGGTTATTACGCTGTCAGCCATTTAAAAAGCTCTTTACAGAAAAGAAAGCTTATTGAAAAATAGGCAAAAACATGAATATTTGTCTGCTTTTGTGTGGGTGAGAATTTCTAATGAGGGTTCCAGAAATTTTTTATATGTCTTTTCTGTAGATTTTATTTCCCCATCTCTTACATGTGTTTTTTGCATAATATTAACACTAACCTTTGAATCACCCACATCCTGGTATGCATCACCACATTTTCTGTATGAGACAGAAGAGAATTTTACGTATTATCAGACACAGGCAGAGTCATAATTTGTGTTTTTCTCCTCTTTCCTTCTGAAAAGGGCGGTGAGATACCTGTACTGGAAAAGTCTTACACGAATTCTGAGAAAGTACTGCCTATGGAACATGGCATGCTCTTCATTCCATTTAGTTTGTGTGCCATTCAGATAAAATTGTTCTTTTAAAAAATGTAGTATTTCTTCAATTTCTTCATTTTCTCACCTACTGTAACCGCTATAGAAGCCAAAACAACCTCTGTTGAGCTGTAGTCCTCCCCACCCTGTGCCCCACATTAGTGTTGCAAACAATTGCTATCTTTCAAGCTGCCATGGTTTTCACAACTTTTGTATCATTTTATGAAGCTCTTTGTATTTAATTTAAAGCAAGACTGACAGGATGGAGACATCTTTTTTGTTTCCTGCTTTTTTTTGTGTGTGTGCGTGTGTTATTTATGTATGTTTCTAGTATTGCAGAGCTAAAAGGAAAACTTAAAAACACGAAGCCAGGATATACAATACACTCAGAGTGTGATGTATTTTTCCCACACTGTGGAGCCAGGTCAGCTCTGGGTTTTTTCAAGCATCTCAGCAGGTTTGATGTCTGCTCCCCCTCATCTCAGTTGGAAGATCAGTTTGCCTGGGAATACTGGGAATAGTTAACTTATTTAGACACCATTTTCCTGAATCTTGACCTATAAGTTTTCTCCAGTTTGGACTACTTTAGGCTAAGATAGCTAAAGCATTGGAGCAGTAGAAACTAAGTCTACATTTACGCCAGAGTGAAAGACTAGTATACCAGCCGTTGCTGGTTGTAATTTGGGTGACACAGGTAAACAACGGCAACATGAAGAAACAGCAGGAAGAAAAAGTACTCTAATTGTATTCAGGATACTCTAAGGCATGGCTCTTTCTCCTTTACACACTGAAACCTCTTCTTCCATCCGTGCCCATCAGCTCTGTTTCCAGCTGGAACCCCCAGACTCAAGGAAAGAGTCAGGTAAGGCCAGGAGGGTGTCAAGTGCCCGACCATGGGATCTGCCCAGAGGAGCTCAGAGGAGGCCTGTCTAACCACTCACACACACAGCCTGGGAAGGAGATGAAGAGATAAATGCTTAGGTAGCTTTTCAGGATCTGTGTTGAATCTTCCATCTGTAATATAGAGACAGTAGCACTTATTTGACGTCAACACACTTATGCAGAAGAGATGTAAAAGTACTTTATGGAAGTCTGCTCTTGTGTAATTACAGCTACTGTAGATAGCTCTTTAAAAAAAGTTTTTAAGGCTGAAAAAAAAATGAAGGTACTAAACATGAGTAGTCTATAAAACATTACAACCCACCATGGAATTTCAGAAATTTCATTTTATCCAGAAAACAAACAAAATAGGGGGTGGAGTGTAGAGAACACAGTTTTTATCTCCACAGTCCTCATTTATGTGAAGTGGGAGGTTTACAGCAAAAACAAAACCCAGTCCCTTTACACTCACAAATTGCTTATGTAGAAACTTTAAACTCTTATTTGTAAACCTTTTAATGTTTTGGAAAAGGGTGTTCCAGTAGTGTTTTCGCACTAAATTCTATGTCTGCCCACAAAATAGATACACATTCAGTCCAAGCCGGTGGTGAAAGGCAAAATCAGAAAAAGAGCACCCAAGATAGTTAAATGAAGTCATTCTGTCTGGAGCTGGGAGAAATCCCTTGGGTGTTGCAGCTCGTCTAAGAACCCCAAAGCTTTTTGTCAGTAATTCAGCACATACCTGACCAAAAAGAAAAAAAAAAAAGAAAAGTTGTCCGACTGGTTTTGTTGTTTCAGCTGTGCTGAAGCAGGGGAAGCAAACAAAGCTTTAGCTCAAATTAAGTTTCAACTCATGATATTTTCAAGTAAATATTTATCAGTGTTGATGCCCTCTGAGTAGCTCAGTTACAGCTTTTTATAGTTAGCAATTTGTTTGTTGCTATCAAAAAAAAAATAACGTGGGTATTTCTCACAAGGAGGAAAAATGTCATCCCAGGATTCCCTCCCTTAGTACTTAAGGCATTCTGGTGGCAAGGAGAATAGTTGTTTTCTTGTCTCCTATGCTGGAATTTGTAACTGAAAAGGGTAAGTTTCACATTTGTCTTTTAACACTTGACCAAATCAATGACTTGTGATATCAGAGTTTCATGATCTCAATACAATCTGCAGTAAATGTAGGTTATTTTTTTTCTGCCTTCAGGAAGTGGGCTGCCAAGCACTGAGATTCTTTCTGCTCCAATGATATAAACAAGCACCGAAGGAAGTCAGGTCGAACTCTCATCTCTTCCTTTCTGCTCTGCGCTGTCATTAAGAAGAATAAAGTTTTGATTCATTTTGCTGCAGGTTTCCAGCTGAATTTAGCAGAAAAACGGGAATGCATTTTAGTGTTTTCTTCTCAATATTTTCAAAAGGTCTTCCAATTAACCGGCAATAATCTCAAACACAGCGTTTGCAAGAAGCTGTGGGTTTTATTGTGACTTGGCAACTTCAAAGTAACAGCAGCCGTGAGATTATCCAATTGCAATTCTTGGCAGCAGCTGTTAAATCTTAAATTGCTGAAACATTATCTCCGATGCAGTATGATAGACCCTAGCAAAACTGCATGTAAACTTACATGGACAAATTTGAAACTCGCATCCTTTCATACTCCAGTAAAACTAAAAGAAGTTAACTAAACTGAGAAAAGGCCTTAGGAAAGTAGCGATCACCAGACAGCATGGAGACAGCTTATCTCTTTGATCAAAAGATACTGGTTTTAAATCACAGGTAAACAGGCTTTTGAAGTATACCAAACTATTTAATCTGTAACCACGAACATAAATTATTTTTTACCCATTTTAATCAGGAAAAGTGAACACTTCAGGGTGGAGAGAAAGTGTCTTTAGCAAGGTGACCAGGTTATCCTGTGAGATTACGTTGTGTTTACCACATGCTCTAGCAAGACACTAAACACACTTAAATAACTAGAAAAATACTTACTCTGTAGAAGACTTTTCATAGGTGTGCCTGCAAAATCTAGGAGTGGCTTTGATTGGTATTTATTCAGCCCAGTTACTCAATTGTTGTGATTAACACACAACCAATGTTTTTGTATTTCCCTATAATAGTTTAAAATCTCCTCTTTCTGCAGAAGCAGATAATCCTTGGGTGAGAGACAGGCCTTGCAGAATAGAGGGTCCATGTGTAATGTTTCCTATTTCTTCTAGTAAATTTGCCTCTTGATATCCCTCCCTGTGCATCCTTTTTGGAAACATGATAGTTAAAAGTAATGAGCAACTGCTTGAAGAAAGAAAAGCTAAATGTGGTTAAAGTTTGAACTGGCCCTTTATTTGCATGCATATAGCACCATTGAAACCTCTTTTTCTCAAAGATTTTTAAGTTTCCTCCTCAGAATCTGTGTATATAGAAGTTCAGCTTCTTCTAACAGCTTGCAGTGTGTGTGTGTGTGTGTGTGTGTAATTTATTGGGGGATTAGGGAGGGTTATTATAAATGCACTACGTCTCCTCATTCAGTAACTCAAATGAGGTCAGATTGGATGGGGTGCAGTCACAATTTGTCTGTGGTGATGAACTTCAATTATCTTACTATCCCAAGCAAAGTACCTGCTAGCAGCAAAACCACTTCCTTCATATCACTGGGTAAAAAAAAATAATATACCTGTGTCTGCGTATTATTATCTGCCAAACTTTAGAAATCTACACTTCCTGAAGAAAAAGTAGCAGAAGAGCTGAAACCATAAGCATGGTGCTCAGCTGGCTAAGGGGCTGAATATTTGGTAGGTTATTCTCTCACTATATTTGGTTAATCTCTCAAAAATTAAATAACATCATTCCTTTCATCTGGGTTTGGTGGGCTAGACTTCAGCGAAAAAGTGCAAGAAAAGAGCAAAAAATAAATATAACAAATTGTCAGGCAAGCAGACTGTAGCTAGAAGGCTGGTCTGACGTTAAGCAAGTACTTTGGAGAAAGACATTTAGGTCTGCAATGTGTGTAACCATTGCAAAACCTTTTCTTCTCCATGAATTGAATCAAATTGATCCGGTCTTTCTCAAGTCAAGAGAAGGCAAAAGTTATTTTTACCTCAGACCATTTTTACACGCCTGAAAATTGAAAATGATCTTTGTCTAGTTTAAGGACATTTACTGCTTAGATGACGAGGTAAGAGGAGAAGGAACCGTTCTTTTGACGCTGTGTTAAGATCCTCATGGTTCTGTTTTGACTACAGCAATTAAATATAGCGGTGCTCATACTGAAAATGTTATTAAGGATAAGAAGTAGAGAGAAAGTGAGAGATTTTTGAAGGTTAACCATAAAAGCTCTATCTAAAAGCATACCACAGCAAAATTCTTCCATCCAGGCTGTGTGGAATACCTGATTCCCCTTCAGTTCTCACTGCCTTCTGCAAAGACTGAGCAGTAGAAGGTGAATTTGGAAGGAAAAAGCAAGATCTGAGAAATTTGTCCTGTAGATTCAAGTGTATCTTCGAACAAAAATAGACCCTGAGCTGTCATTACAGGTGTTTTTTTCCTGCCCACTGATGTGGTATGCACCATCAAGTCATCTGTAAAGCAATTAAAAGCTTTTTGTTCTAGCTTAGAATAAGAGAAGTTTCTGCATGTATTTTTAATGTTGAAATAGATCCATTAGATCCCTGATGTGGACAGTCACTAACTTCCAGCAGCATCTTGACATTGATTAAATATCAAGCCAGTTATTATTTGTGACTGATCCTCACCTGAGGAGCACAAAGCATTTCAGTGAGACAACTCTCATGAGTGACGTTTTTATGGATAAAAATGCTTTCCTGCGCTTCTTAGACAGCTCAGTACAACATGTCTCCGGTGAGATGTTGTAATATACACATCTTCCAAGTATTTGAATTAAATCATAAGCATAACCATGTTAAAGCTACACTGTTCCTTTTTCTGAGCTATACAAATACAGAAGTAAAATACACAGCTCGGTAGATACATGCGTGCACTTCTGCAAACCTTGCATTTCATTTTGTGTGTAAGAACATGCACATGCATGTTTACATGAACTTTCATTTGCAAAGAAAGTGTTGATTTCATGTAGCAAGGTAAATGATGAGGTACAGCTGGAGGATCTGTGACTTTAAATGTGCTTAATTGGGGAAAAAGTGTGGAAATCTTCAAACGTGTACGTGGGTGGTGTCTGAAAGAATGGCAAATGTCTTGCAAAGTTTCATTGTGCAAACAGTGATCTCTTTCACTAGATGTTTTGGATTGTTTTGACCAGATTAGCTACCCCAGTGTAATGAAGAGCACCTAGCAAAATGTTCAGATAAGCAATGTACTTCTGATCTTTTTGTTTTTCTCCTTTTCCTTTCCTCTCGTCCCCTCCCCCAGCCCCATGTGTCCCGACCCGAGGAAGAAGCGAGGGGGCATGGCAGAGTTTCATTAGGCTGCTGCAATTAAATCCTTCAGTGGCTGTGAGGAACCTCTGAGATGTTAATAATGGCTTGAGCTGTCCCTGTAACACAGAATCCAAACTGTGCTTTTGCCCCTGCTCTAAACTAACTTTTAGCACAGGAAGAAGCCTTTCTTCTTATACTGACACACACTGCCCGCTTCTGAGCTGCTGTCGCTGCATAAACCAGTCCGTGCGTCCTAGGAATCTGGGCACTGCTAAGTTTACAGCCACTTCTAAAGCAAAAAATAAAATAAAAAAAAAATTAACTATCATCCTTTCTACTGGGCCCCATCCAGCACAGGAGTTTTCCCACGTTCTTCTAGGAGATGCTCAGTGTCTCTTCCTTGTGATACTTAAACATTTCAAGTATAAGGGATAGTATGAATTTTCTAAATTTCCCATTAGGTGCCCATTTGCATCTTCCCACTACAGGCTGTAAAGATTTGGTTTAGTTTTCTGCAGAGAGCTATGCTGTGCTGAACATGAGTTAATCCAGAGGCCAGAGCATTCAGCACCTGATGGAAGAGCCATATATCTCTCTTGCAGACAGTGACAGTCCAGATGTATTTATTACAGTATGCCAATAATAAACTATCTTTGCTAATAACAAGAGGATTTTATGAACAGTTTTCCCTGAAGCCATTCAGAACAGAATTCTTATTTGAGTCATTTCAAATCATATAATTGTTTTTCTCATGAAATGGCTTTCACTCGCGTCTGAGCCTGTAGCTGAACCAGAATTGGGGAGAGGAGGGGCAAAAATTTCTCTTTTCTTGCTAACACAACTTCAGTTTCAAATTTTTAGGAAGAGTGAAAGGGATTATAAAGCAATTAGAAGAATTAAGACGTACAATGAAGGAGGAATTGCCTCTAGGATGGCAGTTCCTTGGCACTGACATTTGTTTAAAAACAACAAATTAAAAACAAAGCTCGAGTCGTTAAGAGCGTTGCATATGTAGAGACCAGCATTGATAAAACTCAAGTGTTGGCATAGATCTGCCTGTACGTGTGTGTGGGAATGCCCGGGATCCAAGCACGGCTCTTCTGGAGTCAGTGTGCACAGGCAGTTACCTCCAAAGGACCTGAGCGTTCTGTGGGTGCTCCGCTGCTTCTACACAAAGGTGGTATTCGCTGCTGATTTTGTGCAGGGTTAGATGCCCTTCTGTGCCTCAGGTTTTAATCTGGGAAATGGATCTAGTAATTCTGCACACAGGCAAAAAAAAAAAAAAAAAAATTGTCTAGTTATTAACCACTAATTGCCAATAGTACTTATTAACTGATTTTGAATAACAAATATATTTTGAGGAATTCAGTTTTTTTTTATTAAGGACTGGAGCAGATAGGAAAATAAATTGTTTGCCTGGAATTGTTCAGCTCTGATACCTGTCATTGTATAATACAAAATATAAATGTTATCCTGTGCAGTTAAGACACAGAAGAATTGTTTTAAAGCAATCAATCAACTCTACCTTAACTAAAAATAACCAACCCAAAGAAACAGACAAAACTGGTGGGAGGGTTTTATTGAAGTTCTAGTTGATTGTAGTTGTTGGTGATGAAGGCAACATTGTATTGAAGAAAATTAAATTCTTTTTCATAAAGCAGAGCACAGGGAACCCCAAAAGAAACAATTTTAGCTCTGATCTATAATCAACTTTTTGCTGCGTTGTCTTCTATTTCTAAAATTAGAATTTAAAAATTTAAAATCAAGATTAAATATGTTTTGTAGTTTATCTGAGTGTTTAATTTGTTACAGGTTGTGCAATCTTTTTATAGTTCTCTGCAGCAAACCACCGTTTTAGGTCACTGAAGTCAGCTGGGCTCAGTGTGAGACCTGCCCATCTGATTCTCTTTGCAGGATCAGAGACGGTTTTTATCTGCAATGGTGTCTCTGAGTTTCAAAGCACAAGCTAAAACGATAATTTTACAACTCTGGCACTTCCAGACTTGCTCAAGCAAAGAACACAATCTTTAAATCCAGTTGAATTCAACACTTGTATTTATTAACAAAGTGGCACTCAGCCAGAATTCTGAACACGTAACCTGTTTGGTCATAATGCTGCCTTTGTGAGGATATCTGAATTTCTGGAATTCAGACCCACCAATTTGCTCAATGAACCAGAAAGCATTTTTATTTCTTGGCAGAAGGAATTAGGAAAAATTACCAGGCTTGCATTTTTGGGGGGTCTGTGATAAAATTATTTTTGAACTTTATTCTTCTGAGTATTGGGTTGCTCCTGTACATTCCAGTTGTCTGTTGGTGACCACATTAAAAGAAGAAAAAACCCAACCCAGTACTGAAAGAACAGCAAATATTGTAATTTCCTAGTTTCTTTCTCATATAAATAACCTTATAAAGATTTCCTAAATAAAGATAGTGTAATATAGGAGATTTATTCGGGAGATTTATATAGTATAACTGAAGAGACTCTGAAAGATCCGCAAAGGATTTTTTTATTGCTTTTTAAATTATTCTTTCTAATTACAAAGGCCTACAAGATGGCATTTGGCAAAAGGGGTGTTGGTTTAGTTTTTCTTTATTTTGAGAAGAACTAGGCACTTCTAAAATACTAAACATAATTTATAATATATAATATAGAATATTATAATATATATAAAATAGAATAATATAGCTAATAATATAGAAAAATATTGCAAATAATTTCTTTTTTTTTTTTTTCTGTTTTGTTGTGCTTTTTTTTATTATTTTAATTTCTTGCATTACTTGAAGCAGCAGGACAGTTTGGACATTGCCAGAATGTCCCTTCATTAATATAAAAGCTGATAATTTTTTAAACATGCTTAAGATAATTAACATCATTTGTTGTATGCTATTTAGGTAAAAATCCCTTTTCTTCTTGACTCCTGCGCTTTAGTCTTCTTGGATATTGTTATAGTGTCACTTCATTATGCCTCTATCAGAGAGTTCAGGTTTAGGAGCTGCAAACTAGGAGACATTTGTAAATGAAATTGGTGCGAAAGAGACAACTCCTTCAACCCCTTTCAGCTTTCTTCTTAGAATAGATGTTTAAAAAATGCCATGTATCTTGCATGTATCCAGGAAAATTAAGGAAAGACAACTTCTATATTACGACTCTCATAATTCTCATAGTTCTGCTTTTGAGTTTTAGTGATAGATTCAGAGTTGCTTAGAAAAGGTCAGTGGGCTTCTGATAACCCCAGTAACTCAGTCTGAGGCTTCAAAAACTCAGTATAAATTGAGAAGATGTTTTGATGATGAATTAAGAAGCGCTTTCCCCAAACTTTGAAGAGTTGAACTCCGTAATAAATTAACTCTCTCTAATACCTGATAGTCTGCTCCCTTTGCACAAAAGTCTGGTTGAAGATATAAATACTTGATGGTAGCTTGTAGCTGCTCCAATATGAAGTAAGAGTCTTATGGTGATTGATCCATGCAAGCTGGATACAGAGGCGATGTGATCTAGTGAACATGGGACGTCCTGGATCTGGGGAATATTCCATAACGTGGAAAAGCCTTGGGTTCATGGCATTGCGCGTGGAAGGCTGACAACAGGTTACCTGCCTTAACAGTCCTTGGTTTCATTCATACATGGGCTACTGAGGATAAGAAGAAAGAATGTTGCAGACACATTCACTCCTAAGGCAGAAATTGCACCATTTCCATATGACATTTCCATCTGAACATATCAGCAAATCTTGTCAGAGAGAAATGCTATGTCTCATTTTTATTTTTATTTTTTAAGCCTTTCACTTCCTCTTTTAGTTGTCTCCTTGGGCTTATTTGTTCTAATACTGTTTTGTTACTATATATTTCACAACCTTTTAAATGTAAATGGAAAGCCAAGCGCTACAGGTGGATGAATCGATTCAGAAGCAGTGACAAAGATGCTGCAGTACCAGCTGTTTCACTAGATGTGTCTTTTCTTTTCTATTCTTTTTTTTCTAATTGTTGGTCACAAACCAGAATCACACCGTTCCAGGTGCTGCACCAAAAGCAACAGTCCTTGTCCCCTTGTTCTTTGCATCCTCTCAGCTTCTGACCATAAATTTGAGAGCTCTGGACAGCATATATGATGGCAGGAGTGTAAAAGGCAGCAAAGACCACATAGAACAAGAATAAATCCTTCACTTCAGATCTGAGTAACAAATAAACAACCTTTGGGGTTTGGGTTTTTTTTTGGTTGTTGGTTTGTGTTTTTTTGTTGTTCTTCTATTTCCTTGTCTCTGTTTCTGTATCACTTCACTTCTCCATGTCTTGTTTCTGCCCTCTTTGGGTATCACTTTTCAGTGCTAACCAATCTCTCACGTTGCTTTCTCACACCCCGCACAGGGCGGGTGTCCAGCCGGGCCTTTGGCAAGTCTAGTGCTGCTGCTTCTCTGGGTAACCCGACCGTGCGGCGTGGGTAATGTGCACTTTCTTTAGATACCACATGAGCTGAAGTGTGCAGGCTTTTGCTTAAGGCATAGTTATCCCACTCTGTGCCATTGTGTCACCTGTATTTACTTTTCTGGTATCATGTGCCCAGGTGAATATTTCATTTTAGAGTGCCGGACAGTGGCTGTTGTCCTGGGTGTTTTGTATTATTGCTTTCTGATTCTTCAATACAGGTGGCATAATACTGGCTTACCATTGTTATCCCTCTTTACCCTTGTTGTTTCCATTTTAATAAAGAAATAAGGAACGGCCTGCCTGAAAGATCTGGTACATTAATATGGAGCACATCTCTGAACAGAAATTTGATATGAAAGGCAGAATGAAGGGTACCCTTCGCCAGGCATCCCATTTAGCTAGCCATGGCTGGTGAAAGGAATCTGAAGAAAATCTTCACTTCCTCACCCTCGACTGACCACTGTATGCCTCACTGACTTGCATGAGGAGGGTGGAAAAGCTGTTTTCTTCAGGATCACAAGTGAATAGTTTCTATCCCAAGTAGCTGTTGTGAACAAAAGCAGAAAAAAAATAAAAATCACTCACAGGATCATAGGGCTGTAGGATAATTCAGATTGGAAGTGGCCTGAGAAGGCCATCTAGCCTAACCTACTGCTATCACATGAATTCCCGTGTTTCTGTTACAATCTTAATTAATTAACAAATGGGGTCCTGTTTACGGATGTACACCTGATTTATTTGCCAGAGGACTCTTGGATTGGCTTGTTCAGACTTCCAAAGACTGAGAGAAACACTGTACTTGACTTCTGGAAGCGAATGACCCACTGGAGAACTGTTGTGGAAGTCTAGACGGGAGGTGTTGCTTCTATCATTAGTTATTCAGATTTACAACTTCAGTTCAACTACAAATTCAAAGCAGTCAGTGTAAATTTGTTGTCCTGTTGCACACGTGCCGTGTCCTAGTTCAGGTTGCTGGATGGAGTACAGGCAGGATGCTTTGGTTCTCCTCTTTGCCTTACCAGTAACATCAAAGTATACTTAGTCTAATAATATGGTTTTCCTCATCTGTGCACAGGCATATTCTTGCCACTTCCCTTGTGTTGGCACTGACACTTGTTTGTCACTTCACAGAGCCTGAGTGTCAAAAAAAAAATTGTTAGTATTTGTCTAGTTTAGCTCCCTGAACCAGCTCTCTGTGGTCAGAGAAGCTGGCACAGCAGAGGGGAAGGGAGTTTGCAGCGGGGTGAGCCATTGGACCGGTTTAGCTGTAATGCCAGGCTTTGTTGATTTTTTTAGTTTAAAGTGAGAGGCACTCCCTGGAAAACTAAATTTGTATTGTTTGGTTGTTTGGCACTCTTCCAATTACACTGATTGTCTTTTATTGGACATTACAGATTTTAGCTGTACTTGATTAGAGCATTAGCATGCTTTTTTTTTTTTTTTTTTAACTAATGCTTACAGTTCTCACATGTTTTTCACTGCCAGCTCAGCTAGCAGCAGCGTGACACCAAGTGTCTGCATTTGTTCTTTCTAGGCAGCAATATTCAAAGTAAAAAAAATATCTTTGAAGCAACCTTCTCTTGCTTAATCTCATTTCTTGACTTTATCCTTCTGAAGCAAAGACCAAAACCTGTATCTCAGACCTTCTCAGTGCCTCGACTTACTGTGGTAGGAGGAGGAAAAGTAAATTAATGGACCGGGACTCACGGGCTTGATTTTCAAGCTCAGCGAGGCATAGGAGCAGACATGCAGTATGTGCCCGTGGAGAACCACACTAGTATCCTACTTGCCGTGGGCAGACACTGGCCAGGCATCCCCGGGCTGCCTTCTCTTATGCAACAAAGATCTGCTCTCAGAAACACCATGGCCAGTATTATAATTTAAAGCAGCACATAACCTGTCTAAGACTTATACAATGAAGGAGCATTTGTTGGCTCCCACTATGTACTTGCCCCTGCACAGAGCAGAGGTCAGAAGTAGGAGAGAGTCAAGCTTATGGTTTTGATTTCATATTAAAATGTTTTATTATGGCTTCATTTCATGTCCAGGGATCTACAGTTGAATCACACATCATTCAGCCTCTTAATTTCCTGTAATAAAAATATAAGTGCTCAGATAAAGAAGTTCAAAGACCTTTTCCTGAAAACCATGGGGGTTGAGGGAGAAAAAAAAAAAAAATCTTCTCTACATTTCTTCCAGCTCTTAAACAGGTCTACAGTGTTAGGTTATTTGTTTGCATGGTGTCCTTCATTGTCACCGTCTTCCGATCAGAGGCTTTTGAAGTCTGCACTTTAATATATTTAGTAACTTGACAAACTCCGTTTGCTGAGCCGGCTGGAGGAGGCGCAGACGCGTGTCACCCCTGCCCGGTGTGAGCGGCCGGGCTGCAGGAGCCAGCGAGGGAGGCTGGGAACTGCCCGGTCCCTCACAGTCCCTGCCTGCAACCTGCCGGGAAAACATTTGGTCACCGCCTCCGTCAGACACAGGGACACTGGGTGCTGCCCACTAAGAAAATGGGAGCTTTATCCTAATCTCGAATGGCTGCGGAACTGAGGAGTGCTTTGGACAGCCTCGTTGCTATACGTATGTCTGTTTACCTTAAATTTCTGTTTGCGTAACTGTCTGATTTTTCCAAAGCACCAAGCTGTTACTGACTTCTGTTGAAATCAGAGATGCCTGTGATTTTAGGAAGGACAGGCAGTGCTCTGAGGAGCTTGCTTTCTCCCGCACAGGGGTGCATTTTCCATGCCACCATTAGACATAAAGGCGTTCTGATCACTGAGAGCATCAAGAAGCCATTGGAGCCTTTCACTGGATTAGTCTTAGTGAAGACAGTCAGTCATAGGGTTAGTTTAACAGGAATGATAAACAAATTACTAGAAGTCTTTATTTCTACAGCGTTTACTGCCTGTGTTCTCTAAATCCCGTGGAGGCCCCCATGAAACACCAACACAGTGACAAGGGAGCGGCAGCAAGCACAAAGCACGAATAAAGAGAATGCTAAAGCTGGGCTGCATAACCCTGCTTGATGTGCGGTCTCCTCTGATATCACAAACTTTTTCTATTAGGAAAAAGAAGCCAGAAGCCTTTGCCTACCAAAAAAGAATCTTTGATCTAAGTCTTTTATGTTTCTCTCTCTCCCCCACCACCAACCCCCCTTGCTAAAAGGAGCCATGCCAGCATTATAGAAATAGCATCTGCAAAACAATTTGCAAGCTGGCGTTGAATACATCTTGCTTTTCAAAAAGCAAATCTTTCACATAATGTCATGTGGTGATTTTTGTGATGTTGCATTTTTTAATGGCCTATGTGTAGAAGATCGATGTCAAAGACATCAACCCAACAAACAACTGTAAATATTTGCCTTGAGAAAGCATGTGGTATATCCTGTAATTCTTGGCTCAGCCTCTTAATCTGGAGGCAGCTTAATTAGTTGTTAGTGGACTAAAGCAAAGAAAATCTTTCAAAAATAAATTAAATAAACAACACGGGGACTGATTTTTATGAAGTGCTATAGTCCACAGTGGCTTTTGTAAAACCTAAGGGTGCTCATCACTTTGAAAATTGGGCCCTGAACTCATAGTTTGAAAGTTAAAATTTTAGCTAAGTTCTTGGCACTACATGAAATCACACAGTTAAGGGGTTTCAGAAACAGCTGGTAATGCACAGTCCGCTAATTCCATATTTATTTTCCTAAATATGTGACCATAACTTCAGAAATACTGAATTCTCTTCAGCTTTTGCTGCTTTTTGGTCCTAAGGAGAGGATAATGTTTGGGCAGATGGAGGCAAGCCAATGGGGTGCTCCAGAAAAGAGCTCCCTTTTGTGAAAAACTCTGATGTCTTGGTATTTGTTTTCATTCTAACAATATTCTTAAATATAACTAACAATTCCACTGACATAGGGTTATAAAGAAAAAGTCTGTTTTGTCCAGTGAGATCTACAAGTGTGAAAAAAGACCTAAGCATTATTGAGGACAGTTTAATGGGTTCTCTATTCAGCATTCAGTCAGGAGTTCAATTTCTTTTTTAAAATATTAGACTGTATAAGGAGTGTGATAGAAAATAAAATATAAAATGTTAATGGTGTGATGTCATCTGGAATACTGTGTTCAATTTTATTTCAGCAAGACCTACTTCATAAATAAAGGTGGCTAAGAGATGAGTGACGTTTAAAATGGCTAAAGGAAATATTTTTTGCAGTGCAACACAAATATTCCATGGAACTAATTATCACAAGATGTTCTTGAAGCCAAAAAAAGTTGGATGTGTATCAGATATAGCCATAGGTACATTAGATAGGGCAAGAAAAGAAATTATAGCTTCTCAAACTCTGGAGGATAAGATTAATAGACGTGGGTTAGAAAACAAATCTGCTATTGATGGGATCTTCTGCAAAATCAAACATTAGATTGGCCAACATTAGGGAGAAGTTGCTTATCTAGTGAAGTCTTACTCAACATTTCTGCACTAACATGAACTACTAATTTCTTCAGATAAATAATATAATGAATTTACTGCATCTTGAACAATTCTACTTTTGATTAGCTGTGTAATTTTCCTAGCTGGAGCCCAAGAAGACTACAGAAGACAGTTGATTCATTCTTATAGGAGTTTGTTCTCTACCTAACCAAAAGGGGTTCAGGTCTTCGCTGGTGATTTACGGTGATATTTACACAGAACAAGCCACTTCTGAACACATGGGTTTTGTGGTGGCTTTTTGTTTCTCTTTTGAAAACAGAGACCATCACATTAAACCCTAATTTAAGAATTTTCACTAGCAGTTTTGCCTGTGCTGTTAACAAACTGTAGATGCAAATATTGTTCCCACTCCATGGCTCCTGAGGAGAGTGTTTCATTGATATGTTAATATCTTCTTTTCTCTTCTTTCCATGACCTAAGATCTAAACAGCCACAGTATTAGATACAGTACTTGCACGAAACAAAAGTAATGTATCATTCTTAGTTAGAAACTAAGCTTTTTCTAGAAATGTTTTCAGTAGGGACAGTTGGGCTAAGAAATATTTTAACGTGTGGGAGTTTTTGGACAATCATAAATAACATATTTTTATGCAAAGTAATATACTATTTACAGATGTGATGTTCATGTTGCCATTTGTCTATTGCCATTCTTACTAACATTACAATTAGAGCAGATGTAATATAAATCAGGACATAAATGTTAATTTTTGCTATGTCTGATAAGTTTGAAGTGTTTATATGTGGAAAAAAAAATCAACAATCAGAAAATAGAATGCTTCCAAGAATTTGGGGACTATATTACACCAAGAAATTGGGTGGATAATTAGAAGGCAGTTATGTACCCTGAGTGGGACAAAATATTTAGCTGGAATTTGGGAGACCCTGCATTGTTCAGAATACAGAAGCTGCATATAACAACTAAAAATGAATTAGAAATAGACTACTCTGTGGGATTTGAAACCGGAGTTAAGGAGTCATTATTCTATTCTGTGATACTGAATTAACTTGTGATCTTGAGAAAATCATGTAATCTGTGCTTCAATGTTTCTACCCCAGTCTTGTGGACATTGGTGACTTCCTTGATAAAACTGCTTTACTAACAAACTCTGCACAGCACCTTTTGAGGAACTGGCCTCTGCTGCCTGTGGTCAAAGCAGCTGACGTAGAATAAAAATGCTGAAATTCAGTAGTGCTTTTGCTAAACAAAGGCTCCCACCTTTCATGCACGAAGCTGAACAAATTGTAGTATCAGTGGTAATGACGAAATTTCCCTTCTGTAGGCAGATGCAGTAGATGACAATATGTTTCAAATTTTCCCAGTGAAAATACCCCAAAATATTTTAGATAATAGGAAGTATTTCTTAGTCAGAAATCTTGCCCAGATGCCAAATAGCTTTTAAGAAATTATAATGCTACCCATTCTACAGTCATTGACACACACCCTAGACATTTTTACTGTAAGTCATTGCTTGAGGGGTTTTTGTGTGAGATTGTGTGCAAGCACTCCAAATGAGTCATTAAGATGCTGATTAAAAAAAAAAAAAAAAAGTAGTGTTGAATCTTTCTAAATGGTTTTGCATGATATGTGTCCAAAATCTGTATGAATCAAATCTGTGAGCATGGTACCTATTTCAAACCTCCACTAGAGACGGAACAAGTGGAACAATTGGTATGAAAGAATTTTAAACTATGTAGAGCAAGTGATTCTCTCATCATGTGCTCCTTGAAATCAGAATGAGAAATTTCTGCCTTAGGTGTAGTTCTCCTCAGTCAACAGATATAATAATTAAATTTAATTTAATTTATCAATTAAGATAAAATTTTCAGTGTCTCAACAACAAATTAAAAATTGAAAAATTTCAATTTTCAATGCCTCACGTCATGGTTGCATAAGCACTTCTACACTTGCATGAGCACTTCTACACTTATATGAGCAAATAAACAAGTAACATATAATTGCCAGTTTGGGGAATCAATAAAAAGTGTATTTTAACCAAGGTATAGCTGGTGGCTGGGATGGCATAGCAGAGGAGGGAGTATTCAGGGACCTCATCCCTGAATTGTGGCAGGTTTTCTTTTAGTGGTCTCTGAACTGCCCATCTGGAATAGCAGGAAGCGCTACCTGTTCAGAGCACAGACCCCCTCACAGCTTCATACATGTCTTTTCTCAGCAGACTCTGATAGACACATGTAGCTCCATTGATTTTTTTTTATTAGTAAAAAAAATAGCCCAGGATGAATTTGAGAATGCAGTTATGTGACGGTGCATTGTACATACAAGTGGAACATCCCAGTGTTTCGGTACCAGTCAGAGCGTTGACAAAGCGAGTTGAGTATGTGTCTTCCAGTGGGCCAGATCTATTAGTGGTGCAATTTCTTTGATTTCATGGAAGTTATAAGAGAGTAACTTGTTATCATGACTTGAGGCACACTTTTGTATATCTTGAGTCTCTACTACATGTCTTATTTATTCATACTTTCAGTTTCGATATCCCATCCCAAGTGTTTCCTTAGTTATTCCAAAACATAATTATCCTTAAAATTGAGAACAGCATTCTCAAGGAGCAGGCCATTTTGGGTTTTTTTGGTAGGGGCGGTGTTCCTGAAAATATACAATCCAAAGGATTACTCTTTTAGAACTAGTGCAAAAAAAAAAAATCACTTAGCTGAACTTCAGGATTCGTAAAGCAGAGCTCTGAATTGAGGCCCTTAACTTTTTGATCCTGCACTGACCTACATTGTATGTGCACAGCAAATATTTAGCTTACGCGATTCAGGTATGCAAAAAACTATGAGCACTTCAGTGCATGAACACTGGAGAAGAAAGAAAAAAAAACAACAAAGCAAGCATATCTGTGTGTGCCAATAGTATTACACAGCACAACTGACCAAACATCTTCCAATGCCTGTGCGGGGCTTTTGTCTCATTGTGTTTACATGCGGTTATGTTCAAAAAGAAAGCAACAGGGGTTAGTGTCCTTTTCCTTCTTTTGTGTGTGTGTGTGTGTGTGTGTGTGTGTGTGTGAGCAACTTCCATTTCATGGCTTCCACATATGTCATTTTCTAAAATTAACAGAGAATTGCACCTAGCATTCTCATGACCAAAGTCTGAGGTTTCCACAGAAAGTTAAAACCACTAAGGCATATTTTAGTCTGCTAGTAAAACATAAGTTGTCTCATTTTAAAAAATAAGCATACCATAATATGATACAAGAATCTATCTGTAAAAAGAGCATAATGCCCTTGAAGCATCTTTGAGCAGAATTATGATCCTGATTATGATTATGCCAAGCTGCCAAAATGGTTTATAGAACTAAATCCTCCAGGTATTGCCCCAACGCCACTGAACGTTCCTGAGGATAGAGATTCACATGGGGAGACTGTGATGTGAAAGAAAGATCCAATCTGTGTTGTCACCAGTGACTACAAACCTGGAAAGTGAGAAAATGGGCAACTGCTGGTTCTGCAGTAGCACGGGATGGTTAAGTGAAGTTTTGTACTTTAAAAATCGATCAGTTGCTCCTCTAGTGGTTCCTGTGTTTGTCAGGGTCTGAGGAACAAGGGCTGACACCTGTAAACTGCGTGACTGCCCAAATCCCACAGCCAGCTGCGGGGCAGCTGGGTTGGGAGGTGCCAACAAGCTAAGAGCCCACATTAGTGTGAGTGAGCTTATGGTAGTCGCGCCGTAGCCCTTTAGCCAGATAAGCTCTGAAATCCACGGATCCACTTGCTCCTTCAAATCTTTTAAAGATATTATTGCTTTGAAAAAGACAGGGACTTGCTCTGCTGTTCTGGACTCGCTTGGAGTCAGTTATTACAAAGGGTATGTGAAGCCATCACAGCAGGGAGCAGGAACCTATATAAGTAGAGAATATTAATGTCTTCCTCCTAACCTTCTTTTGTTTGACTTCTGCATTTTCTATCATGTTTTTCTCAATGCTTATAAATAAAAGCCAAGCCGAAGTTCTAGTGTTGCTGTTTAAAATTCACAATCCCTTAAATTTAAAATCCTATTGTAAAATAATTGGATTTGTGAATAAATTGCCAGAGGTTTGAGGTTTGGTTTACATTTATCTTCCTGAGGAATGGCGTTTATCAACTCCTTGTGAGCTGTCATCACCTTATAGGATCTGCTAAATACACAATGTTCAGGCTGCTGTTTCAGCAGAGTGCTAGAGGCTTGTCCATTGTAATTAACATATTCGTTGAAAACATTTAAACATCAGCATTTGAAACCTTTAATACACTAAACTGCCCCACTGCCCAGGAGGGGCTGCCTGGGGGAAGAGGCCCACGAGAAAAGCAGCAAAAGAAAAAAAGGAAAAATAAAATAAATAAGGAAAAAAGCAGCTCTGCTTTCTTCAAGGAAATAGGACCGGGGCAGTTTCTTAATTATTTACTTGTTTATTTATTTACTTCATACCATTATTTTCTTGAGTGGAAAAAGCTGTGAGGAAGGAATTCTTATTCAAAGCTCCCAATCAAACGTGCACTTTATCATCCTCCCTCGGTTGGGTCCGATGTGATAGGAAGAACCCTCAGGACAAAGGAACAGAACAAAAAAAGGCATTTGGAGAATCATTAAACCACAATCGAGCCTAATTGCTTCTATTGGTTGAGAAAACATCCAACATATTTAACTTTACCAGGCAGCTGGTATGTGGAACCGGTAACTGTTCTTCAAGAGGGTTGTTGTGTTTTGTTTTGCTTTGTTCTTTATTACACCTGAGAATTACTATTTTAAAGCCTCTGGAGTAAATTTCTCTCTCACAAACAGCAAAATAAATTTGTAATGAATGCATTGCAAATTCCTCTAGTTTGGGATTGTGACTTTCCAATTCTGTTTGGGGACTTTGTGTTCAGCTAATAAATAATAGTGGAATGACATTTGGCCTTAAATATGTATTTAAATGAGTCACCTTGAATGAACTAGACCGCTCTTGCTTCGAAGGAAGGAACATTTAAGGAGATGTTTTTCAGCGTGGCTTGGGCAAAGCTTTCTTGTCTGAACTGTAATTTATGGGTGCAAATTTCAGTAGTCTGAGCCTTACTTTATCTGATCTCTATGTACATTCCTCAGGGGGGGAAAAGTGACTATTCAGATTTGTGCTTGTACAGAAAAGTGGGCTAAAAGAAAGCAGTATGAAAACAGGCACTGGGGAAGGGGGGGGGGGGAGGTGAGAGTGCCTATATTTTATGTTTACAATCCTTCTCCTTTTCTGGCAAAAGACACTTAAGAAATGGAAGATTCTCATACAAAGGAGACTTCTTGACCCATTGACAAGCCACCACCACCCAGCTGCAGCTCTCTCCATCACAGTGGATGAGGCTACTGGCCATCTGCTTTCAGGCTAGTAAAACTGAACCTGTCTCCATGAGTCGCGGTCCAAGGTACCTCTCCAGAATCTCTTAAATGTTGTCATTTAATAACTCAAAGTTATTAGGCGGAATCCAGGTTTGGGTGTTGCAACAGAGCGCACTTTTTAGTAGTTCACCCTCAGTCCTTTTGGTAATGTTGACACAGTGCAGGTGGACCGAGCTGTGCGTGCCTAAGAGACAGAAGTTTATTTTTCATTCTGTATTCATAATTGTCAAAAGCAATAATTGTCAGAAAGATGTTTCAGAGATTCCTTTTCTCGCTCCTTTTACATCACCTTGTTCAACCAGAAGGGATCACAGCTGGGATATTTTTGTGCTGCCACAGCATTAGCAACAGCCACCATTTCACAGCAATCCTAGTGTTAAAACCAAATGGTGGCACAAAGGACTCTGCTCATCATTCATTCCCCAGCTGTCTTTTTGCCTTTGCCACCCTCCTCGTTCTCCTCCTCCAATAAAACCTTTCACTTGCAGAAATTCAAAAAAAGGGCTTAATCCCCCTGTCCCTGCAACATCAGCCCCACAGGTTAATGCACACTTCAATAGTTAAAATCAAAGAAATGTGCCTTCTTACAATGGGGCCTTTTAAAAAAAAAAAATCCTATACATCTATTTATAAGCCATCTAATCTCAAAAATCCTTATTACCTATCGTGTTACTTTAAATCATGGACATGAAGGAAAGGGAGTCTTGGCATTCAATTATCCTTCTTGCTTTAACAAGGTGTGTATAATAAATGAGCAGTTCTTAATTGACTTCAATGCAATTTGACACTACTGGAGCAGGAGGAAGAGGGAGCCAGAAAAAAAGAAGACGTGCAGCTTAAAGATGTTAGAGAACACAGTTATTTATAACATGAGACATTATTTTATGACACTAAATTAATTAATCAGTATTTAAATAAACAATATTTAGTGTAAAAATATTTACAAGAAATATTTTGCAAGTAATTATGTTTTACAGCTTTTTGTGTTGTCACAGATAACATTGTATCACTGCTTAAAAGGTAAAATTCTCTAGATTTTAATAGTCATTGCTAAAGAAGTGTGCTTTAAAATGTAATTTCCTATTTTATGGGTTTATTTCTTTAAATTAGACTTTATAAAAACATATAATACAATAATAAAATCCCTGCTCATAAATATTTTATCTGGGCAATGAATGATGCAGAAACATATTCAAACTGTATCTCTGAATTTAGATGAATTTCGTTAATTCTGTAAAGTGTTTACAAGATACTGGGCAGGTCTTCACAAGAAGTATTCGTCAATACAGTCATGCTGAATCAGGTTATGACATTTTTGGGTGGCATTTTTAATGTAAATGCAAGCCTTCAGGCTGTGGCTTTACAGGGAGCTTTAATCTGGCAGAAATCCTCCCTCATTGTGTCTGTTCATCCCCAGCCCCATCAGGTCCCTGCTCCGGCATCCCTGGATGAGCAAGGAAGGACGAGGGAAAGGAGGTACCACCGTTCCCAGGGGCAGACCAGACCCTTCGCTGGGAGCAGCAGCAGAATGCCACGCAGCTCCACTGTGAACTCCCCGGTGTGTTTTGGCAGTGCCGCAGCATCAGTTTTTCCCCTCTTTGCAGAAGAATTTGGTAGAGGTGAGCTCCAGCGGCTCCGGCGTGAAAGGACAAATGTCACGGCCGCAGCTGAAGAGCTGCTTGAAAAACATGTTTGACCCTCAGCGGGAAAACATTCCTCTGTACAAAAAACTGCCTGCATTGCCTTCAGGAGACAAGGCAGATAGAGAGGATAAATGTCAGGCAGCCGGGAGAGCATCGGGTGCCCAGCGAGTGCTGCCACGTCCCCACACCACGGGCACCCCGAGGGCCCTTTCCCGAGGAGCGGGACACAACTGGAGTTAATAGCACTGATACAGCTAAAGCTTCCTGGACTCTGCTCCAGTGATTTAGCTGTTAAACCATACTACTTCCTACTAGCTGTGAAAAGCAGTATGCAGTGTGTGTGTGTGTGTGTGTGTGCCTGTGTTTCAGTTAAAGCTGTTCCCTGTTTTGGCGTAGTAAGCACTGAGCCAAAAAACTCCTGAGAGAGGTAGTTTGCCTGCATTGATCTCTTTTTTAAAAATGACTTTGCTAAATGGTGTTTAACCATAGATATTTTTGAAACTGGTGTCATTTTCAGTTAGAACAGGCGGTTTTGCCATTCTCCTCCACCCGCAACTAATTTTCTAGCATTGCAACTTCAAATATATCTTTCAGCCTCTACCCTCAGCAGAGCTGGGACAGGAGCCAGAGCGCAGTAATTCTTATCAAAAGATCACTTTAAAACTTTAACCACAGGAGTAAGGTGTTATAGATTCTTAGATCTAATAAAGAATGTGCTTCCATCCCCTAACTTGAGCAAAACCAGGCTTGTCACTGCTCAGGAAAAATGAAATGCCATGAGAGTGGAGCAGCGTTGCTCTCAGGATGCATAATAGGCTCTGTCAGCTCTTTCAATCATTTAGGTATGATTTGCATCAACATTTACAGCTGCTGACTATTTACAGTTACACAGCTATTATGTCTTCCATCAGCTGCTAAATGAACAGGTGTTTACCATTGTACAGGCTGGAAAAGAGAATGATAGATGTAAACCAACAGCCCTCCGATAGGAAAGCCATTCCCTTAAGGAAGCAGTGGAGTGCTGAGTATGGATATAAATTTAGCTAAGTTGCCTAACAACCTCTAATTTTAATACTGACTTTTTCTTTTTTTTTTTTCTTTTTTTTTTTTTGGTGTGGTGTTGGTAGGGGAGAAAGATTGGTGGCAGAAAAGGAAAGAAACTCAGATTATGGACAAAGGTGCAGCTCTGGCTGCGGTTGAGCTGGTGGATGAGTCTCCTTATGTCTTGCCTGAGGCTATTACTTGCTCTCCTTCGGCCAGATAACGGCACCTGTGGTTGCTCCCAAAGCACTTTAATCTTGCTCTTTACTTATATGGGGTCAGTCCAGCATACTGGGGCCAGGGAGTAGCTGTATGTGCAGCTGGGCTTGTGGCTGCTGTCTTCTGAAGACCCCCAAGATGCCCTGCTGAGCTTGGACATCGCTCCAGGCAACCCCACTATGTGATCTAAGTTCTCACTCCGCTGTTGCTTTGGCAGGAGAAGTAGGCAGGCAGGCAGGTTTGGCCTGAATAGGTGGATGCTCCTTATATTGCTCTTTTAGGGTTACCCTCTTGTCCCCTCCTTTTGTGTATGTTTTCCCATTCACATGTACAGCTCTGCAGGGCTACTGGTAGGCTGCAATGGAGAGAATATGCTGGAACTAGCTGCAGCCTGCCAATTTAAATTGGTATTAATAATGAAATGATTAATCTGTGCAGTCATGGATCAGGAGCTTTTGAGCTAGACACTGTAAAAAGTGAGAGAAAGACAAGTCCTTTCCCCCAGAATCCCTGTTTGCCAACACTACAGGATTATATGCCAGGACTACAAGCCATGTGGGCTTGCCTGCATGGGCGATTTTTCTAGATTGCTGAATTACTGTTACACAACTGTACTTAGCTGACTGCCTGTTTTTCAAAAACAAGAGTAATCAATGAAGTTATATTAATATAACTGGAATGGTTTAAAGTCACCATTTGGTCTGTACCAAGCATGTCAGAACCATATAAATAAGACTTTATGATTTGTTTTTAGAAGAACTAACAGAAATGGTATGAAGGCACAGTTAACATTTTTGGGGGAAATTTATGTAGTAAAAATCCAGTTTGCTGGTTATCAAGCCAGAAGTCTTTGGTGTAGACAAAGGTTGCATTATATCTGGGTTTAGTTCAAAAGAGGTTTTGAATCTTTTTGTGTCAGTTCTGTGGTAAAACTGTAATCTGTTTTATCAACTGTCCCTCCAAAGACATACGTTAAGCCATTCCTATTTCCTTAAGCACTATAAACATGTGCTTAACTTTAAGCACATGGTTCACTGGGTTTTATTAAATAAAAAAGTAAAAAAAATAGTTGGCATACTATTCCCATTTCAGTTCCCAGTGCAAGCACTGACGACAATCTAATGACAGTATAGACTGTGCTCTCAGCTTTAGGTTCGTCTCTCTGTGGGGAACATATATAGCCTTTCTATAAGTGGAAAGCTATATTCTTGAGAGTTGTTTCTGGTGCCAAATTTTCAGGGGCCTGAGCAACTGCAGACCACGAAACAGGAACAATTTAAGCAACAATTTAATGAAAAGTTGTGATACTATTTAGTTTTTATGCCTTTCAGAGCAGATGCAAGTTAAAACGCTTAGTTTTACACTGGCACGCCTAAACTAACATAACCTTCACTTTCTTGTGCTGTTAAATTAACTTTCTTTTTTTTTTTTTTTTTTCCCCTGACAGCCAGGAGTGGCCTCTCATAAGAAGAACAGTTTCCTTAATTATTTTGCAAGAGCTCGATAGTGTCATTGCCTCTCCCACGAATCCCATGTTCTGGGTAAGGCTGGGCCCCACCTTAATTGGATCCCGCTTCTCCGGGGCGTCCCGCTGCGTCCCTGTGAATGAGGAAGAGTCTTCATGTCCCAGCAGAACACGCCGCCAACGCCGGCATCGCCAGGAAGGGGGAGGGAAGGGGCTTGTTTGTTTTTTTTTTTACAGCCGCCTAAAGATGAAACCAAAAAACGAAGGTGTCTGCCACCAGGCAGGCAGGCAGGCAGGACTTGGCAGGTTTCTGTTTTCGCCGTCCCTGACCTTTTCGGATTATTTTTCTTTTTTAACTCGGCGGGTTTTGTTGTTACCCGCTAGCTTCTCGTAGGTGCGTGCACACGATGTTTTGCCGGTGACATAGTCTGGGTTTGAGAGCCTGTGGCTTTTCACCGTGCTCCGCGCCTTGGGGAGGTGGGAGACCCTCCTGGCAGGCTGAGGAGCACTGCACCCCGCTGGAAAATGAGGGAGGGGGCCCTAGGCACGGGCTTGATCGCTGCTGCGCGTCCCTGGCTGTTACACATCGGGCACGCAGAGTACCCTTCATGCTCACTTTTGTTATAATTTTATACTGGTTTAGCTTCAGTCACACCCAAGATAGACTGACATACTCGAGAGCTGAGTCAGGGCTGCTGTACCAGCTTATTGACTGACTGAGTTTCAGTTGTGCAAATTGGAAAACAAAAAACCCAAACCGGCTGAATAGAAGTTAACCTTCCAAATCTTCACTCTCGGTGTGAAGCGTCAGCTTGAGAAAATTTGGAAGACAACTAATCTTTTTAATTTTGTTTTTAATACAAAAGCAATGACTACAAGGCAACAAAAGAATTAGAAAACAAAGTCCCTTGGTGTAACATTAGGGCTTCAGATGTGACACCTCCAATGAATGACATATCTGAAGGATCTTAATTTCTTCATGCAAAAGTGTATTACAGGAATTACTTTCATGCATGTGATGAAAGCCAGTGTGCGTTAGTGGTGCTTCCTTCTCTGCTTGTGCTTGTGGTACCACTAGAATCATGAAATCATGCTCCAGTAACAAAAGATATTCATCTTAGAAGTATGTTTTTCCACATTTCCAAAGAGAGGGCCAAGGCCTGAGAGGAAATGAGGAGCTTTTTCAGTGCTGGGTTTTTGTTACTGTGTAATATCCTCAGTTTCTTTAGGCTATTATCTGAGTTTAAAGAATTGGTGGATATAATTTATTATTATTCATTATAGTTTGAGTGAACACATTCTTACTGTAAACAGCTTGCTTTACAATTAAACTTACTAATTAGCCATCTAATAGACTTGCTACCTTTTTCCCTGAAAGTAAATCAATGGCTGTGTCACTTCACTCTATGTTAAAGTCCTCAGTTGTGTGTATTAAGGAAAAATAATAGCAACTAGAAGGAAGTATAGCTAAGAAACTGAGTTATTTTATTTCTTTCTTGTAACATCCTGTTAGACAACTTTATTTCCTGCATACACTGGGATTTGGTTGTTCCAGAGAGGAGTTATGCTTAGGTAAATATGTATCACGCATAAGCTTGGGTCTTTATGGCCATTTTGTTTACATATTCTTCTAAACCAAGGACAGTCATCAGGTCTGTTGTGTGCCCGTGGTCTGCAGTCCATGGGATACTTCTTCCTTACACCTCTACACTCAGTATTATTGTTCAAATTGTTTCTAAGTGTAAAGATTGTGTGAGCAATGCAGCAGGGTGTGAGTAAGGTGTGTATCAACCCCGTTTATTCATTTCAGGGTATATTTACGTTACTCAGCTTAAGACTCTCCACATCACAGTTTGGTCAATGAAAAGCCCATGCTGCAGAAGCTGTGGTCTATAGGGTACTGTGTCACTGGAAAGAACACATACTGTATGATTTCTCTTGTAGGTATTAGTTTCTTAACTGTCTCCTAAAGAAAACACACCACAGTAAGTAGTTAAATATTTAGAGCCCTGTAATCTCTAAACTGTGGTGCCCTTTGGACAGGACCTCTTCAGTCTGCATTAGGGTTCTCATGGGGTCCTGATTCATCACTGGGATTCCTGAGTACTACCCAGCACAAGTCATATAAGATATTACTACTAATATTTTCTTTTCTGTAGGAATTTTCCAGGCTGATTGTATGTGGTAGCTCATGGGAGCTACGTGTTGTTTACCATATTTTTCTTTGATCCCCTTTTGGCGAAGGAAGTTTAAAAAAAAATCACTGTTTCTTGATATCTGAAGCAGACTGCAGCTCTGAACACTCGATTACAATCTGTACAATATGAATACTTGATTAATAGTTATTGTAAGCATTCGTAAGGAATTTGAGGCATCTGGTTTGAATAAATATCACACGGGGATAAAGATATCTAAATTCAGCCCAATTTTCATCATCCTGGAAATACAGTCTTGAATATGGAACCTGGTAAGTGTGGGGATCTGTCTTTGGTATAAATATTCACTCTGTCCTCTTGAAATTAGAGTTTTGCTACTGATGCCAAAGGATTCAGGAGTTCCCCAGAACTTCCTAGATAATGGAATAGTAAAAATCAGAAAATTTGCATTCAGTAATTAATTCATATGAACCACCTGGTGGTGTGTGTTTTTGGGCCTCTGCAGTTGAGCTCCCCACTTCACCAGTCTAAACCTGTACATCCCTCATTCCTACTACTGTTCTGCTGCACTGGGGCAAAATAAAAATGCAAATATTATTTTTAAATGATAGATGTGTTCTGCTGGCTGATGACTTCATTGTTGTTCATTTCTCTTGGGGTCTGGATGCCCTGAGCACAGGACAGGCTCAGAGCCTGCATTTCCTGCACAGTTGTAACTTTAGATCAGGCCATCGTTGATAGTTTAAGATACTGCACCTGGCAAAACCCCAGCTTGGTCTCTCTGATGGCAGTGCCTGTTTCCTTCCATCAAATAGATGTCTTTCTGTTGAATGTTAAGAATTCCACCAGTTCTACTTAGAGCACACTAGTAATTTTAGGGGTTTTTCCTATGTTAGGGGCAGTAAATCTTCAGTACCCACAGAAATGAGTCCATCACCAAGGCTGAGATCTTAATCTTAGTGAAAGAAATTGGCATGTTCCTATTTACTTAAGTGGAGACAGGGTTTCTCCTACAAATTCCATCTCAGGCCCAATGTGGGTTTTTCTGGGAGGAGAAGGGTTTCTTGCTACTAATTATTCTTGCCTGATTTCTCTCCACCCTCTTTTGCAAGCATAAAATCCCTAACGAGGATTCAGTTTGCTTCTAGGATCAATTAGGCCACTGATTTGCTTTGCCTTTGTATGGCCACAAATTGAGGCTCTGGCTCTTCAAAAGTTCTGCTTTTGGTTTGAGAACGTTTATTTTTTTCCAGGTATTTTTTTGTTTGCTACTTTCCTTTTTTTCTACTTGTCTATTAATACTACAGATAGTTCTAGCTCATTTTTAATATGACATGCAACTTCCTTTTTATGGCTGTCAGCTCCTCCTGCTTTGCTGTAGCGAGGTAAATAGTTTCTGCTGTCTGTGAAAATACACTGCATTTGAAATACTCCATGGAAGAGTAAGAGGAAATAAAATCCACCACTGTATTTTCCATCTTAATAATGTTATTTAACCGTTGGCCCTATCATAAAATATCATTTCTAAAATATCATTGAATATATTTACACACATATTTATCTGATTTTTCATTTACATCCCTGGAGTTGCAGAGAGCCCAGCTGCAGTATCTATTTAGCACGCTGCTGATATGAAAGGTCATGATCTAATTTCTTAGCTTTGCATCAAGGTACAAGAGGAGTATGTGACCAAGAATTACTCAGTGTGGAGTATTGGGTTTGAATAAGATGATGTAGGATGTCACAGAGAGCCCTCAGCATTTATGGGAAACAGTTTGGGTTTGACACAGGACCGTTTCTTCCAAACGGGAGGAAAGAGAAGAAAACCTGCAGGGGGAGGGTCATGAGTGATAATATTGTTCCTTTAATGGGTTAACTACAGTATGCGAAAACAGAGAGCTCTTCTTTAAAACGGTTAATTCAGTCAAGCCTTCTTCAATAGATAAAAGCGTTTTAAGGACAGGTGCCAGCCCATCAGTCCCTTTTCAGCAGCGCTGAGTGTTTCACAGGGTAAGTCACTTGCAAATGTGTTCTCTCAATAGGTGCGAAATCACTGACAGGAATAGGTAGGGCTCTCGCTAAATGGCACAAAGGGTAGTTAATACCAAGTTACATTTGCAGTGTGAAATTTAATTTTGTTTGTTTATTAACTATCTTTGACTTTATAATTTATCCGCCCCGCCCCCCCCCCCCCCCCCCCCCCCCGGTTATTTACAGACTCGGTTCAGGAACAGTTTCGGAGCTCACATTTCTTTGTTCTAACCCAATCGTTCAGAGAAATGAAATCTCCCCGTGTGGGGATGGAAATGCAATTTTCTGAGAAGCTGTATAACTGGCCAGGCTTGTTTAAAGCTAAGAGAGTTTAACTCTATTGACTTTACTGCTTTGCTTTGCTGTTTAGTTGTACTTGAGTGACTTCATTAAAAAGGAGGGCAGTTACTTAATCGTACAATCCAAACCACTGGTGTCATTTGCAGTTTCCTGTTCTATTCTTACTCAGTGAGCTGAACGCGAATTCTTCGTTAAACTTCTCCTTGAGATTTCATCCGAACAAAAATCTCCTTGTGCTGCGAGATTTCCTTCCTATCATTTTCTTCAGAGAGCCTGTTGGAAAACTATGCTTTATGGTTTGCTGTAAATGCGTTTCTAGTTCAGTTAATGCCACTTTGAAATTCTACCCGCTTGCGTCGGCGAACGCTGCCATACTTTATAAGGGCTAGATTGTGTCTCGGCGTACCCTTGGCAGGAGCTGGTCACCTTTGTTTAGTATTTGTAATACAGTAACACCAAGAGGCCCACTCTGAATCCCTCATAAAAGCAGGCATTGTGTACACAGCCTTCCGAAGGAGTGTAGCCTCGAAGTGTGGGAGACAATTAGTGAATAAAACAAGGGGAAGCGCAACGTGACAGTGAGAGCATTAGGATGTGTGTTCCTGCAGTCCAGTCCAACAGATGCTGGTGCCTCCCAGCAGAGATGGTATTTAAGGAGGAACTTGGAGGAGAGCTGTGTAATATCTTTGCTGTTTCTTTTTTTTTTTTTTTCTTTTTAATCTGGGAAGTTCCCTTCTTACGTTAATATTTATTAAGTGATTAAGTACTAGTCCTGCCATTATACAGGCATGGCCACTGAGCCAGATATCAGGGTGTTGGTATCTGACACTTAACTTTTACACGTGTACATGCAAAGCTTTGACGCTGCTTTTCAGGCACAAGCTTCAGTGCAAACCCTCTTTTAAGGAATTTATTTCCTGAGGAGAATTAATGAACGGAGTTTCATATGCGTTTGTGTTACATACTCTTATATCCTCCTATACTGCCAACGTACCACCAGACATTATTCTGATTCTCACTGTGTGCAATAAACCCCAGTCTTTCCCCCTTCCAATTGCAATACATCTCTTTTTGTATCTGTCTTTTTGACTCCTGGCTGGGCAGGGGCTCCAGGATTAGGCTGTTGGCAGGTATGTGCTGATTAGTTACCTGACGGTTAAATAATTATGGAATTTTACTTGCCTTTCCCTTAGTTTGGCTGCTCTCTCCCCTCTGCCAAGCCATCCATTTGCATAAAAAATAAGGGATTAATCATCACTGTGATGAATTAATCAAGAAATTAATTAAGAAATTTCAGCAGCTCTGCCAAAAATGGTGTGCAGGTTCTGAAATTGTCAATAAGGGGAAGGTGGAATGACTGTGCAGGCTCAAGTGTTGGAGCATTTGCAAAGCTTAGTAATATGGAGGCATTTTGAGGGAGGAAAATTTAATACCCGATCACATGTAAGGTAAGAATTTTTTAAGAGTAGAAAAAGTGCACCAGTAGTTTCCTAAGTAATAACATATAAAAGTATATCATTTTACAAATACTTATATAATAATATAAAACTATGTTTAAATGCATGAATTTGTGGTAATGAATGGACAGCAGCGAGGAATTCTAAATTGACTGAGTTTGTAAAGAAGTGTCCCACCCACGTGCTCTGACATGGTGTCCCTTAGTCTGCCCTAAATACCTGAGCAGGAGCAGCATTGTTAAAAACATCACTTCCATCCTCTATTCTGTGTTGTACAACTGCTTTCTATGCGCTTCTTTATTTTTAGGAAATAGCCAATGGTTCTGTAAGTAACCACACTTTGCATTTCTCCCCAGCGTTATTCTGTGCTGCCTTTCTTTTAGGTCTGTTCTCACAATTAAAAAGTTACATGCAATTACCTCAGACTGTTTCACACACTTTTAGGATGGCTTGGCAACAAATGATGCTCTTGTCCTGGGACAATAATCTTAATTTCATTTTCATATAAATATTGTAAGTATTATGGAAAAAAAGTTCAGGGCACTCGTTAGGTGAGGGTGTGAGAGTCCAGGATGGGCTCATTTTTATTTAATTCAAGCCCTTATTATTTTTTCGGTAAGCTTGAAAAAAATCTCAGCAAACACTTCTTCTTAATCATTCGAAAATATAATTGCTTGTTTTGTAGGTGTTTAAATGTTATCGAGAATACCCGTAAATAGAAGGAGGAGGAGGAGGGAGGGGGGGTATCTATTTGTAAGATGAGAAAAGGAACCACTGCCTATTGTTTGACCTGAACAGCTCCCTGATTGACTGGGAGAAGGAATATCTCCATGGGAACAGATGAATGTCTGGTTTTCATGTGGTGAAATCCCCAATCGAGCTCACAGTGGCTTCACTAACATGGCACTCTAAATTGGTTGTTTGCATGCTGTTTCTTACCTTTCTCCAAAATGAAGAAGACTTCTTCCAAAGTTACTGTCCCCCAAAATATAATAATGAAATAAAAATGCAGGGCAAATAATAAACTAAATTGATGGGTTTGGGCATTTTTAATTTATTTTGGTTTTTAAGTAAAGCAGGCAAAATAATTAAATGAGATTAAGCATTTAGTATGGAACAGTCTTTTCAACGTGCTCCTTTTCGCAGATTTGGGTGCTTCGGGAGGTATTAACATGCCTCCTCACGACCGAAGAATGCTGTTAGTTTGGGGGAATTTGGAGAACTCACGAACCTATTGTGTCTACGGGTTTGCTACAGCCATTTACAATGGTCTGTTTTCCCTCCTAACAGGAGGGAAATGTCAGTTGACTTCAATACTGCTGAATCTAAAAATAATTTTAGAAAAGAGAGATTAGAGGTAACAAAAGAACCACAGTTAATGTAACAATAAAAAAAATTGCAATCCAGGTTGGACGAAGGAGTGATTCCTAAATATTAAAGCCCCAGTGGTCTTATCTGGACCAGCTGCTCATAATGTCTGTGAGGAATGTGGCACATCAAGTGTGTGAACACTGCAGCTATTGTATCCTAACAGGCTGATTGAACCCTGGATAATTGGCATGTAACCTTCTCTATTAATAGTGCAGACAGATATGTGAATTAGCTGAATGCCTCAGACATATGCCATGCATTAACCAAAAGGGCTTACAATTCTCATAACAACTTGGCTAACTATTACACCAGTAATTATTCTTTAGAACTTGATAATATTAGAGAAAAATCAATAAATAATTTGTAGTTTCAGGACAGATTATGAATAATCAGTTGCACTGTAAGATAATCGCCAAAGGTTGGATTGTAAGGAAGATTCAGGACTGATAGTGTGGGACTTTGATGTTTTTAAAGGGGTCAGAGTGTGATTCTCTGCCTTTGTTTCGCTCTTGTAACTTGAAGGAATCGATAGGCATGTGAAACATTTAGTATAATTCCAGGATTGCTATGCTTTCTGTTTCCAAGAGATGTACAGTCGGGGCCATTTTATTTGGAAAGACAATAGATTATTTTCCTTTGGGAAATATGATGTAGAGGGGAGTAAGTTGGACTTCTTAAATTTATTTTATTTTTTTGCATTACATTTTCTTACTGTTCTGAACTTCTCATCCTTCCGTTTCAGTTGTTTGTCAGGATGCAATGGCAAAGAACACCTTTTACATTTAGATTAGGCTATTCTTTCCCTAAAGTGATAGAGAGTATGATTCAACTGTGAGTGATCTTGAAAGAATGCAGCATTACAACACTATAAAAGCAGAGAAATATCAACTATGGGCAGAGATTATTTAAATATGGGAGCCCCTAGAGCTGTATAACCTGTCTGGGAGCGTGTGTTTGGTGTAACAAGCTGCAGCAAACAGAATAATCCGACAGAACTATGGGGTTTTTTGTTATTTGAGAACCTTTAGCAAAGGACTTTTCCTTAGAAAACCTTCTTACAAATTAAAGGAAAATAATTGGACATTTTGGGATAGAAATTCAAGTTTAGATGTTCCAACACTTACGATGATTGTGCTGTTGTTTTGCCTAAAGAAATGGAGATGCATACAGTCTCTTTTGCAAATGCTTTAGTCATTTAAATGCCACTGTTAGTAATTGGCATGTCAAGTTGGAATCAAATAAACACAGACATAAAAAGTATTTTAAACAGCTACAAATACTACACGAATAGAGACTCCTTCATTTCTGAGGTAGTTTTATTTACATGTGCCATATCCCACAGAGGCTGAGTTGAAAACAAGGTATTTAGAAGATGTTACAGTATTCGGGCCAGAACTCCAAATGCTCCCCAATGGACAGCGAGCACCTAATCTTGTATTTTTCTGTGGCATTAATCTACCTTCTTGAAGAAGATAAAACATCTTTCTTGCCCTTGTTTGATGATCTCCAGCATGTGAACTTCTCATCATCAGTTTACAAAGACCGTAACACTTTCTTCCACCTGCTGCGCCTCATTCTCTAATTACCTGGTTTCTCTCTTAGGATTCTACCACTCTCTCTTCTTTATGGGTTTTTCAGCCACAATATAGCAATTGGACCAAGGCTCATCTTTCAGTTTTGAGATGAACTTCCTTTCTTCAGGCCCCCAACTACTAAACTCTGCATAATCTCAGCTCCTGGCAGCATTAGAGGAAGTTCATGAATGTGCCCAGTAACGTGATTTGCACCAACCAGTTCCAAATGATTGTAATGTGCATCGTGCCTAAACAAACTGAAAACCAGATTGTTAGTCAGGACAGTGGTGGTTTGGTCTTGCTTATGTCAGTTCAACACTATTTATGCGGAAACTGAGGTAGCATAAACATTGTAAAACTAACTTGGCAATAGTGTTATAAAAAGCTGAGGAGCCAGCATGGGAGGAGGCTGAAATATACTCTTTTTTGTATGCATGAATTTTGTTGCTTGTCTTTCTCATTTCCTGTCTTCTCAAGGGAAAGATAAGAGAGAAAGCTCTAATGGGCAACGGTGTGACCATACAGTCACCAGAATGAGATCTGAACCAGCACCCCAGAGCTCAGCCTTTGGTTTTGGGAAGAATCAGATTTTAATCACTCTTTGCCACTCAGCCCCCTCCCTGCCAGCCACAGTGGTGTTGGCTGCCCACCGTGGCAGCGTTGGCTTGGAGACCCTTCTGTGGCTGGTTTACAACGAGCTCATTTCCTATCAGCAGTAGGACGTCAGCAAATCAGCACAGTGGAAGTCCTGCTGCCTTTGCCATTTCCCTTTGGAGCTCTCAGGACAGATGAGAACAAAGCAAAAGAAGCAGCCCAAATTATTGCACTCTTTACTTTTGAAAGCACAGGTCATGCCCGGTTTCTGAAGGTGACTTTACAGGGTTTGAATCTCTGCCAAACATGGTAGTTGTAGCCCTAATGTATAATTCCAATTCAATGGATTGCCATCTAGTTCAAAAGGCATTTTATTCTGATTTGTTGGGAAGTCAGAACAGTTTGGTATGGTTCTTCACTAGCTCTCATGACTATAGTAATAATTTATATAAAGATATTTTTTTCCCCCTTATCCTGGCAGATTTTGGGGGAGTGCATGTCTAAGAAGACTTTAAATTGTGCTTGCTTAAACTCAAATAGGTTTTTTTTTTCTCACTTGATACCTATTTATATTTTGATGTGTCTAAACTGTGTAATCTATGAAATGGGCATAAACTTGTTTTATGAAAAACATATCAAAATGTACATTCATTTCTGGCCTGTCTATATTAGGTACATTTTTAACTGTCTGTATGTACACAAAATATATAACTATATAAGCCTGGATTTATGTGTTTCTCTGCGAGGATGCAGAAGGACATATACACTGCTTCAGAAGTTCTCTGGCTGTATCCATTTGTCAGGTTTCATATTTTCCTCGGTGGCAGACATGCCACAGTAAGCAGTAAGGAAAAGACTAGTAGAAACTGGCAGATAGATGACCTTAACTGGGATCAATACAAAAAGCTTCAGGAGCTTATGAAATAAAATACTTTGAAGTAAAATGCAAAATTGGATTTCACAAGCCATCATTACTGTTTGTCACTTTGGGGAGGGGAGAGAAAGACCTATGTGCTGTATTTAAAGAAGTGTTCACATAGGAACAGGACTTGAATGAGCCGAGTTCAGAGCAAGCTTTAAAGATCACGCTGCCCATGAGCAAATTACTTCAAAGTCCCCATGCTTAAGGAAAAAAAAAAAAAAGCTAAGAAATAATCTGGTTGATTTTGTGTGTCACCAATGATGGCCAGCGTCAGGAGTATACATTGAGTTCATGTATTTTGTAGCTTCAGCTTCCCTGAAATTATAGGCTGTAATTCAGAGCCACATGTGGGTTTAAGCAGGAGAGCCGAGGCATTTGCTCCTGCCTGTGGGCATCCTCCTGCCCTTGGGTGCTCATGGTACCAGGGAGAGCTGTGTGGGCATGGACCTGCCCAGGTGCTGCTTCCTCAAGGCCTGATGGATTGGGGCTGGAAAACTAACCAAGTGGGTCAGGTTTCTCCAGATGAGAACTTGTGCTAGGACTCAGCATCATAAAAGACATCTCTACTGTCTTTCAATCCTACCAACAATAATTATTTTCAAATTGCATCTTAATTTTGGCTGGTCCATTTGATTGGCATTGACATCTGAGATGAGAAGTCTTTTCTTCTAAGATAATTGAAGGTTTGGTTATTTCACCTGTACTTAGCAGCTGAGGGGGCTGGGTTAAACTGATGGGACTCAACAGTTTGAAATTGTTGGAACTTTCTCGGCTGGTGAAGAAGCATTTGACTGAGGGTCTTGCAAAGCATGGACCTCTTCAATCAAAAGTTTTTGGCACTTATGCGGCAAAGTAGGAAAATATGTTTCTGTTTTGGTCCTTAATGCCCACCCACCATCACATTTTTCTCTCCTGCTCCTGAGAAGGATTAGGTGAGAGGAACAGGAATCTGTCTTTGGTTTAGACTCCTTAGGCATATTTTTCTCTCTCTTTAGAGTCCTGAGCAACGATTTTCAGCTTTTCTTAATCCTGGGAACACCTAACCTTGGGGGGGAAAGAAGTCCAAACCTAGTGAAAGTTAAAATAAGCTTTAGATATAACTCCTTTTTTTTTGTTTGTTTTCCTTTTCTACCTTTAGTTTGCATTCATGGGGAAGGTTTGCTTCGTTTCAGTTGGCAACAGCTTTGTGAACTCCTGCCTTCTCGATGTTTGAAAGAGCAGAAATAGTGTGTGGCCCTGTGAAAAATCGAACTGATGCTACTGAAAGTGCCTGCTTGAGTAACACCAATGGTTTATCCCATGTGGAAAGATTTATTAATGCAGACTTGGCTTCTCTGCATTTAATCCAGATGGCAATAGTTAATAGTGGCCAATGCAATTAGCCAAAACGCAGAGTAAATGTTTCAGTTTGACGTTGACATAGAAAAAAGCTTGCACAAGCTGTTGATCCGTCTCAATTCAGCTAAGAAGGGTGAGATGCTGGTGACAAAATACTTGCACTGCATGTGGGAACTTTGTGAACTAACCAAAGAGTGGGCTAGAATTCCTGACTGGGATGATGTTTGGTGAACATACACTGTTGAACGAAAAGGTACTGCTTGCAGAATAACTGGGGACTTTGTGGCTAAAGGTCCTTCTCAGGATGGAGGAGCTACAAGTTTTGAGCATCTGATTTGGATTTCTCTGAGGTGCAGCATTGCTCAGAAGCAGGCAGGGAGCTGGACCCACGTGTCAAGTCAGCATTAGGACATATGTGTAGAGTGGTAGCATCCAGTTAGCTTAGCGGACGGGAGCTATTGCATATCCAATTTCCTCCTAAAAATGAGGAACCACAACAATGAGGCTTAATCGAGACCTTGTCTTTGTAATTCAGCATCAAAATCAGAAGGGAGACCAGGAATTTCCACTATTAGCTTCTTAGAGTAGAAATCCCAATGTTTATGGAGATTAAGAAAGGTATTGATTTGTCACAGGCCATAAGGTTTCCTGTGTGCCTGACTTTTTCTTTAATTCCCCTGGGTTTGACAACATTGACTTAATCTATTTAAGGACCTACGATGAAGGATAAAACATCACCATCTGCTAATGCAAACATTTGTAACTTACAAAAAAACCCATCAACTTAAGACAGTGGTATAGAGAATAAAATCTTCATGTACCTGCTTAACATGGTGAAATAAAAAATAATTCAGAGACCTTTTAAAGCATATACAGGATTAGCTAGGGAAGAAGATCTATGGCTAGAAAGCATCTCCCTGATTACAAACAGGTTTTGGTTTATGATGAAAAGATACAACTTGGTAGGCAACGGGATGTAGTGCATTTAGAATATGGTGTGGTTAAGATGTCTTTGTCAGTAAGTATTGTTGAAATCTGTATTCCACATCCATTCACAGACACACAGACACACAAGAGCTGTACTCACCTTTCCTTCCAGACGCAGTGAGTCACAGAGCAGTTTGTGTCTTCCTCCACACAGACAATGTGCTAATAGCAACATTTTGTAGGATGACAAAGAAGTGAATCACTAGACAGCTTGGTTTCATCAGAGATAAGATTCTGGACCCTTAGACTTATTATTTGGTCTGGTGCATTTTGAAAATGGACTCCTCTGATGTATTTTGTGTAACAGCTGCCGCCACAATTCCTGCAAATCCCAATAAACAAGGTATTCTCTTGGTATCCATTGGTAGTAATGCGATGGCTAGGCAACATCTAATAAATATTGCTGCAATCATTTAAGGATATGCTCCCACAGCTGAAATTAGTACACTGAAATATATGCACCTTTCACAGCTTTTCAGTGGTTTAGCTTAAGCCCACTGTAACTGGTAGTTTGAGATAAGGCCCTGCTCTCTCTCAAACTGGATGCATTAAGTGTGGACATACATCCTTCTGCCTGTGGGGCAAGAATGTCCCATCCCAGCCACCCCACTTTGAGCTGATGCTGCTGAGGTACCCACACCCCTTCTCCCCTGCCTTGCTGGGAGGGGGGGAACCTTGTACCCCGGGCAGTAACAAGCAGCTGGAGGCAGCAACTTCTGAAACTGCTGCAGCTCTATCAGCCTTGAACATCAGCCCACGGCCTGTGTCTATATTGCAGTCGGGGGCATGATTGCAGGCTGTGTTGACATATCTAACCCTCGCTTAAATTAGCTAATTTAGGTCCCGATAACTGTAAAGCTCTGAAATATGGACTTCAGGCACTTGTACAGTCTGAGCTTGAAGCCGTGCTGCTACGGCTGCTTGTTATCTGCTATCTTGATTCCCTATTGTGTTGCAGAGACTAAAATATGCAGCAAGTAAAGTGCAATTTAACGTTACACTTAAGCCAGCCTAATGGCTACCCGGCATGAAAAAGAATAGTCTGTTAGACTGGTCTAACAGCTACATCAGACTTAACTGTTTGATTTAAATGTCCCAGATTTTGTAAACCCAGCATCATTTACACTTTCTGAAGCTCACTTTCACAAACAAACGTGCAAGCATAGCTCTGTGGCTTGACTGTTAATATTTCTGAAACTCTCGATTTATGTGTTTCAGGGGCCAGCCAATTTAGATGGTGTCCTGCGTGTAGCCCTGTGATTAGCAGAATTGTTTACATCGATAACCATGATTAACACTGTACTTTTTGCTGTGAATAAGTATACGTGAAGGTTGAACCATGCTGAGTTTATTAGGCGTGTTAGTGAAAGAGCACAGTACCTGTTAAACCTCTAATTTTGAGGCTATTATTTTTAATAAAAGAAAATGTTTTTGTCAAAAGAAGACGTATTGCAGCATATTCCTTTTAGGTCTCTAGTGTAATGAATATTCCATTTGTTTCAGCATCTCTCAGTCTACGCAGGGTACAGCCTCAACATCACTGAGGCCAACGGGAGTTTTCCTTTTGATTTTAGTGAATGTGGATCAGGCGTATGGAAAGCTGCACATGAGATCCTGGGAAAGGGCAATGTATCCAAATGAGAGGTTTGTTAATGTAATGTAGACGTAAAGCTCAGATTTAAGCAGTTCACTAGCAGAAGCCTGTGGTGTAACTGCAGGAACTCTTGATACCTTTACTTCCTACGCCTCTTAAACACACAACGAAGCAGGAGGGAAATTGTTCATGATAATTAACTGGTTAAAATAAGAGTGAAGAAATCTAATATCATCAGGGTTCAGCAGTTATTGAATAGTGCATAGACCTCATGCTGGTTCTATGTGAAGAAATTAATTTCAGCTGCAGAAAATAGCCATCTTCTAATTCAGCATGGACCAGGTCCTGCTTATAGAGATAGATGGTTTGCAGTGTTGGGGGGGATTCTCGGGGAATAGTTTGATGATATGTTTGCTTCAGGGAAGAAATTTACTTTAAAGGGTAATTTGGATGATCTGGGTTACAACACAATCTTATAGACATTTTAATCTATATAAATTAGAGCGGTGAAGTCTGGCCACGGCAGGAAAGGGTTGAGGGGAGGCAGTGGAAAAGGGGTAGGAATGTCTTGCCCAGCCACTGCTGAAGCAAACATACAGCATAACTATAGCAAATACACTGATATGAAAGTAACATTTAACCTGGGTAAGGTGGGATTTTTAAATTTTATTCAGACTTAGAGCTTTAATGTAATATTATGTTATCATATATAAGATGAAGATTAGCATAATATAGTGTAAGCACATGGACAACCCTTCCCCTCCACTTTTTTGGAGGAAAAATAATTTTATTAATTATTCAAAATCTGCAAAGCTGAAGATTTGTTAATAGACAGGCGGGTACATGCAAAGAAGAGAAGTGGGACTGAGCCCACGTGGGCATGCTTCCTTTGAGTAAATCTTAAGGAAGGTCCTAGAAAAAGAGGAAAAATATTGAAATTGGAATTCATGAAGTCAAAGAATGAAAATACATTTAAGATTCGGAAGGGATTGTCAGCTGGTATAATTCAGTCCTCTGCGGGCTGTGAGAGAGCAGCGATACCAGATGAGTGTGTTTCTCACACAGTATATAAAGGGTGCTTTACCCAAATGTTTTTTTAATCAGTCCATTTTTAAACAATGTAAGCTGACAGCAGCCCTTTAATATGCATCGCCAAGGCTTTCTGAATTGTAAGTAGAAAGGACGAGTAGATTTCCCTGAATTTAGGAGCATGGTCTGGAATTTCATAGGTGGAGAGAAAAGGCTGCTTTGCTTTGAAGTTTTCTGCTTTATATGCTAAACAGTGCTGTTGACTGATTTACTGCAATTTCACATTCAGGGGGCGGGGAAAAAGGGAAGCAGTGACTTTTTGTTGAGTGTGATGAGGAATTATTGACAGATAGGGATACACGTTCCACTTGCTTGCAAATTTGCTTTCAAACACAAGAAGTTAACACAAGCAAGGGCTTGTAACAGTGCAATGCAACATTTAGTAAAGACCTGCCACATCTGGCAAACTTAAAACATTACCTGGTTTTCCACAGGGCTTAGGAAAGGCTGTGCTATTGAGGGAAATGTATGGTTTGCAGTTAGCATAAGCATATTTTTTATTTTACTGGAAAGGCTCAGTGTACCACGCTCTTTCACTGGTATTAGAAAAGCTCTTTTACCCTATCTTTCTACTGAATGTTTAAGATTCCTGGAATATTTTGTTTCCACTAGAACATTTACCCAGCCTGATTATGCGTCAGTGGCAGGGACGCATCCTCAATAATAAATTCATATGCATGTGGTGAAATGAACTGTAGCACACTGGAATCCAAGACCAAAACCAGACCAAATTTCTTCAAAACAAAGAGATTCTTACTAAGAAGTGACCTACTAATTTCGGTTCTAAATACTTTGGTTAGAAAGTATATCTTCCCAGTTTGCAGGCATATATGTCAGACCTAATGTGAAAATACTAAAGCACGTTTCACAATCTCATATCAGCATGTGCAATTGTAAGCGTAGTAAAAAAAAAAACAATGATGTGAAGCTATGAGCAAGAATTCAATAGAGGTTTTGTTTCAGTGTCTCTGAAAGGAAACCGTCTCCTCTAGGAGAACACTTCTTCCTCGATAGCATATCATTAGTTACTTCTTTACATGCTATGGAAAGATGTTTCTTTGAATCTTTGTGTGGAAAGAGGCAGAAAAGAGTGTATGATAAAAGAGTCTGCTAAATATAGCACAAGCATCTGAATGCACAAACGCAGTGCATACTTATATGCAAAATGTGTAACAAAGGAAAACATGCCTTATCACATCAAAATATTATGTTTTGTTAGTATGTATTTATGTTCTGTATTTCTGTATTTATGTTCAGTATTCTGACATTTATATTGGGAAGGAAATGCTTCCTCCTCCTTTGGTGGAGGAGGAGGACAATAAGACAGATTTCATTAAGTTAATTCCCAAAAGTGGCATTTGCTCATGTACAGTCCTGCTTAACTGAAGCCTTCTTTGCCTTAGTTTCCTGTCTATCAATTATACTTGTTGAATTCTCAAGCATATTATTAAGTCATTTATATGTTTTTATAGCACTTGGATATCTCATAAAAATGATTGCAGAAAAGTGCTTTTATATTAGTACACCTTAATAAAAACAGATCATGCCAGGCACAATTAAATTCTTTTTTATGTCCCACCATGCAAATCTTCCTATATAGCTTGAAGTTTAACTTTCAAAGCTCAGATGAGTTTATTCAACTGATTACTATCTAATCCACCCACCCATCATCCCACACTCCCTCAAAAAATGTTAAAATCCTGCCCAGAGTGATATTTTTATTTTTAAACTTGCATGTCTAAGCATTCCTCACAGATGTGAAAAAACTTGAGCCTTAATCATTACAGTAAACCCATGCTATCATTAGAAAGAACACAGTCTTTAGCAAAAACATCTAAATTTTCATTAATGAAGTGGCTGATATCTACCAGTCAGTACTGGAGAAAGCCACATTTGAATACCTGGCAGTCTCACATCTGCAAAGAGTGGACGTCACCGCGATGCATTGCTCATTACGCTGGGAGACACGAGTCACCGTCCTCTCTTCCTGCTCCAGCTGTTGCAACATACTGGATCATTTCCTAATTTTCCAAAATGAAAGCAGGTATTGCATCCAAAGGAAAGCTTATTTGCTCATATGCCTTTGCATGAGCAATTGTTTGTGGATGAAAAGAGTAGATACAGTAGGTCTTTGTGCCCTGGCCTGTGCTGGAGCACGGGGGCAGAGATGCACTGGAGACAGGCGTTGGGGGGGTACAAGCTGTATGTGCCGTTTCTTGTCGGTTCACTCCGTACGCCCAGGTGACCCTCCTGGCTCCTATTCTTCCCTTTACTGTCTTTGTCAGCTTCTGTTTCTTGGGATAAAAATATTTTGGCTCTTGTTTGCCTTGTAATTGTCTAAGACCTTGTCCAGTGCCCTTTGGGTTCTTGCTTGCTCCCTCAATGCTGAATAGAGAATTCCCAAAACAGAAGAAATTTCTTTCTGCTGAAGATGCCTGGTCTAGCTTGTTGAAACACCAGTCTTACCAAAAAGCAGACTTACTTTCTTGGCAGTGGAGGAAGGAGCTGGCTTTATTCCTGATGGAGGTCACACTAGAATCTGTTGGAGGTTTTGCTGTACATGCTTTCGTCCTGGTTTCTGCTGTGCTCTACAGTGCTCACATCAAGCTGTTTTGTAGGAAATATTTTATTACCTTGGACTATTTAATCCCATGGGCTGGTGTAAACAAGTATAATTTGTTAGTACTCAGTGCAGCTATGAATATTTATGTCTGCAGAGTATCTTCTACATTATTTTTAATCTAATTGCATTAATAACACCAATTAAATATTAGTGCTTGACACTATATAGCAAGTCTGACCAGTTCCTACATGCAGACAGTATCTGCCAAAGTGAGGTGCTGTATTGCTATAAAGACTACTGCTGTATGATGTGTAAAGTTTTAGTTATAATTGTTTATTCTGCACAGCACAGACTTGCATTAGAGTGGTGTGCCACGGTAGCTGATCAGATCTAGCCATGAAGAAATCAGTGTCTTTCTTGAAAATTTTAGCACCTTGCAAGGTGATCATCAAAGCCCTAGGAGGGCTCCTGAGCACCCTGAGTGAGCACCACTCTTGAGTTTTGTGGTTTGTGAGATCTGACACTCTTTTCATGGGTTTTTGGGTGAGGAAGGAATAATTCCCAAGAAGATCAACCCAGAAGGAATTTTTTATGGCAGTGGAAAATCCTACTTACAAAGCCACAGCAAGTTCTCCTTAGACAAAACCCCTATTTTTATGCGTAGTTGCAGCTGTTGGGTGAGACTATCCATCTTTGGGTCCATAAAAGTCTAATCTATTTTATATGAAAAAGGCTAATTTGCACAGGTTGGGAAGAAGGAAGCCTCTTCCAAATGATCAATACTTTGTTATTTGTAATAACATTGACTAGGTTATCATTAGTCTTCAGATACTGCACACATGGGTATATCAAAAGATCAATCACATCTGATTATATACAATTTTAGGATCGGTTCCAATAAAACCAATTACAGTGTTTCTTAACTAATAAGACCTCTTTGTACTCAACGCACCCTCTGAGGATGCAGACTTGCATGGTGTTGAGCACCTCTGCTGAGATGGGGAACAGTCTCTGGTAAATCCTGAAGTCTGAGAAAAATCAGGCCTCCCATGAGTTAATTATGTGGGATTAGCAACCTATATGAAAAATAACAGATGTGGCTAAACAATAAGTGTGCAAGCAGCAATATGACCAATCAATATAAAGCTGTGTTTAGCAGGCAATTACGCACCAAACATGGCAGGAAGATTAAAAAAAGCAAAACTCTTCCTACTTAAAAACATACTTGAAATGCTGGGAGTATGCAAAACATCCAATTATGAAAACAGTATGCTAGAGCTGCAGAGATAACTCCCCATTCTTGTTATTGTACAAGGTGGTTTTTAAAAAGTTTGCTTATTTTCACTCAAACTAGAACAAAATGGAGCACAGGTAACAGAACTGCTTTAAATAGTTACTTTGTTGACAAAGCATAATTTAAAGGCCATTTTCAATCTATATACTAGAGTGATTAATCTAAGCTGGGAAGGATGGGAAAAAATAAACACTATGATAAGTAGATATGATATCAGGGGCTGGCTGTGCTTGAAATTTCTCTTGATTATTACTGCTAATGCTCGAGACAGACAGGAACTGCAAATAAATAAATACGTTCTGTTAATATTTGCTGAAATTTTTGAACTCATTCCCTTTGGCTCTACTTGTATCCCGTCTCTCTTTTGCTCTCTGCGAACATATGTGTGACTGAGTTAGGGAACAAATGTTTGGAGAAAAAGTTCAAAGTTTCTAAAACTGGCACACATTAGTATTTGTGTCAGAGAGATTAGTGCACTTTAACCCCAGCTCAGAAAAGCCGTTCTGTTCAGGGTAGCACTCACACACCAGGTAAAAACCTGCCTGAACCAAAGGCACAGGGTGGGGGACAGGACTTCTCCCATGGCCCTGGAACTCTTTTGCGCATTTTGGGTTTTAGTCTTCCCCCAAAGTCTAGAAAAGTCAATGAAATCAGTCCCTTTGGATTCGAATGGACTTTGGATGAGGCTCCCAGACAGCAAACGGAAAAGGTTTTATGTGACTTTATCCCAGTACTGCAAACTCAAGGATTCAAACCCTGCAGAATTGTGGCAAAATGATAAAATTGGGATCTCTTTCTTGTGTTTTTGTACCTTGAACCCATGTGGTTCATGATTTTCCAGCTGCTATGAAGGCTAGAGACTTGCTTTACGTTATACAGGGAAACTGAAAGTCTCAAGTGATCACATGTTCCTGAAGCGTGGGGTTCACCAAAGTCACTAACTGCCACATCAGTCTTAATAAAATGTTGGTGATTGAGCAAAATAGCTGCTATCTGTATTTCAAATAGCAAATGCTGCAGATTATGATCGTTTGGCAAAAATCTTATTTTTTTGATGCAAGTTTTCCAAAACACTTTACTAAATCAGGTTCAACTAACAAATCAAAACATTGTAGGAAAACTAGACTCCAGATGGATCTTTTGCCAAGAAACAAAGAGTTTAATATGAATTTATGTTTATACTTAAGAATATTTTCTACTCCAGGAGGTGTGATGTGAAATCTTCTAAATAAGGGTCCATAGTGCTCCGACATGCAGACTGGTAAATTTTCTGAATTTTTCTGCCACCTTAGCCTAACTGTTTACTTGGGCTAGCTAAAATATATGTCCACTACAGCCTCCTCTCTGACCTCAGTTCCTATATGCGCCAGCCCATAACACACTCTTTGCTGCACCTTTGCTTTTAGAATAGGACACTAGTAGCTACCATAAAGGGCAAAATTTGTCTTTGTATAGATAGACTATATGGCCCTCAGAGCAGTATCACCTCTGACATGCAGCCGTGATTTGGGACTTTGTGGCTATTTTTACCTTTAGAACTCCTGATCTGAAGGATGTGACAGTGCTTTTTCTAGAAGCCTGACCGAGAGATCAAGGAGGGGCAGAGCACCCACTTCACCCACACCACCACCTGTACCCTCCTGATCACCTACAGCCACCCAGGTTCAGGCTGCCTCTCGGTTTCGTCGTTTTCTGTTTTAAGGAATGTCCCTGGAAAGAGTGGATGGCCTGTGTCGTAGAAACTGGATTAGGTGCAGCCCATCCACAGGAGAAACTGGAGCATCCTTGGGTCTGTATTAATTGCAGGTCCACTGGGGCTAGTTGGAAAATTTAGATGGACTTTAGCATATCCTTGCTGACTCAGGGGAACCAGATAAAAAATCCTTCTAGTCAAGTAAATGCATCTTAAAGTTCCTGATTAAGCTACCTGCTTGTTATAAACTAAACTCAGGTTTTAGGTTTGTTCCAAGAGGCCAAAACTGTAATTCTGGCTCACGAGAATAAACAAGTAGCTCCAATTCTGTGATCAAAAAAAGCCCGACAGATCAGGCATTAAGTTATTCACCTATTTGTTAAAAGCATTAATTAAATGTTCTCCTGAGGAGCAGGAAAAAAACAAAATAAACAATCAAGAACATACCACAGTGTCAGTGAGTTTCAGAGCTATTGTGGCCTTTGATTTATGAGTTTTAACAGGTTCTGGAACAATGTCAGAAGGAAAACTGGGAGAAACTTGCTGTTACAGTGAAAGAATACTATAGTATTCTGAAGTTTTATTTCAGAAGATTTATTCTTTTCCTTTGTGGCTTTATGACACCAATGGGTTGCAATATTTGCAATTTGCAGACTCACAAAACTGTAAAATATAGTGTGCTTACATTTTGGAATTAAAATTGTTTTCACAAATAAATCTAAGCAGATTGGAAATAATACAAAAATCTGTTCATTTTACTAGAAGAATTTAATCAGAAACTGGGCACAATTTCAAAGTCCAAATACAATACAAAACTTACTTGGGTTTGTAGTGCTGCAAAGATGCAACCAGTTGTCATTTATTCACTCGTCATTAAATCCGAGCAGATTGTTATTACTTAAGTGGCAAGATGAAATCAGCATTCCTTCCCTGTGGTACATTTTCTGTTTATTGTTCTTATCTTCTGTACAAGTGGATAAGGGGAAAAAATAGGGCCAGAACATAAGCAATTACAAGGTCCAAATGCTCTTACTTGCCAGTGTTAAGCTAGATTTATTCTGCATGGAAAGAGACACTGAAAGAGAGAAAACTACATTTTTCTTCATATGAATCATCCTATCTAGTTCCAATAAAATTCCCATGGAAACTTCTGGGCTATCCAGCAGTTCCTGCCCTGTTTGTTAAAGGGAAATGTGGTTTCAGATTTGCCTTGGGTTCCTATTGTGCCATCTATGCTCTTTAGCAGCACAACTCCAGTAAATACAGTAAGTCAGTCCTGTGGTCACTCTCTCAGGCATGGAAAACTATCCAAAATGTTGCATTCCTCGGTGTAATGGCAGCTGGTTCCCTGCTGAAAGACTAGCAGGGACACTAGATGCAGATGCTAAAGAGCTGATAATAAAAGCATTGGCTGCATAAAGGTTCAAAGATTCAAAGATTCCCAGCTTCCCAGAATCTACCTACATCCTGGAGATCTTACTAAGTATTTTTTAAAATTAGCATAGATATTGATTCTGATGGGATGTGTTGGCTTTGATGGGACCAGGTCTCCTCCATGTGTGTCAGTTCATCACTTTGGTTTGCTGGTACCACTGCTCTGAGCTGTAACGGGGAACCAGCCGCACTGGGGTGAAGTTGCTCTGTGTTGGTCGTGTGCTGTGATTCTTCTTCCGACTGAGCTATTATAAGTTGAGGTAAGGCTGAATTGTTGCTATATGTTTCTGCTGCTACAACTGCTGACTTTTGCTAATATAGCTACTGTAGCCACTGACTCATCAGTGACGTAACCGTGCTGACACAGGACCACAAGATGGATGCAGTTTCTTCTACTCAACTAGGTCTTTGTCTGAATGTGACTTGCAATTTTTTCCCCCAGTAAGTTTCAGCAAGAAAAACAGAACGTTTCACTGCTAGCCCTTGCCCAAGCAGGACCGGGTCGCCTGCCATAAAGTGAGTTGGCTGGGTCAAGCATTTTGATTCATTTTGATTAATTTTGATAAAATAGGAAAAAAAACAAGTTCCCAGAGATTTTCTGACTAATTTTGTTTCTGTAAAAGGCAGTAGTAAAAATGATATTGAACTCTGAGCTACATGGAGAGTAATAGCAGTCACCAAGCAACTAACTTAGGAAAATGAATAATGTTACCAGGAAAACAAGGATATTAGTAGTGCCAAACCAAGCAAAAGCATAAAAGAATCAAGACATCGGCTAGTTCTGGTTGTTCCAAAAAACAAACAACAAAAAAATCACTTCAAAACAAATTCCAAAACAAACAGCGCTTCTCACTTAAAAAATCCAAAACAACACATCAGCATTCTAGTAATTCCTGCCATTGAATGTTTGACTCTTAAGCAGCACATATTTTTGGAGGAAATATTTGAGCTATATAAATAAAAGGCATCCAAGAATCTCTGTTTTCCTCTGAAACGCAAGGCCAATAACTTATCTCTTATTAACAAGTTCATCTTTTGTTTCCCCAAGGTGCTTTTTGTGTGTGTGTGTGTGTGTGCTCTTGGCAAAATTGTTTGGAACAAAAAGAAAGCAGCTTCCCCTCCTGTTGTTTTGCTGCCTTTGCAAGCATTTATTTTCATGGAGACAAAGCTGGGTTTCCTCTGTGGCAGTGTTGTGTTGCGTGAAATGTCCCAACATTCCTATGAATGGAGGCTTCTAAAGACAGGCTGTTCTGTTTTGAACTTGTTATGACAAAAATAGCCAAAAAAAACCCGCCAGCTTGTCAAATTAGGAATTACATGAGGTCAGCAAATTTGGAACAACCGCAACTGGAGGACAGAGAAAGAGAGAGACCTAATTACGACTTGGGGGAAGGGAGAACGGGTGGACCTTTCTGAAGGAAGCCCAGAGCCGCTTTTGATCTCTGAGCGTGGTGGGGCACCCGGGACGAGTCTCCCACTAATTTTGGTGGCAAACGATCGGGTCTTAATATGCCTAAAAATAGCATTAATGCTGGCCAACATTCCCGCTTGCCCTCTGCACACTATACCATTATTTCTGCCAGATGCCTGAACTATGTGAATTCTGAGGTTTAGCAGTGCCCTAAAATCCTGTGTCCTCTTCTGACTTTCTCAGGTTTTTATATAGTACCTGTCACTATAACAGCAAAATCTAACTTCTGTAAAGTCCAGCTTTGAGAAATCTCTGGGAACTCAGCTCATTTTGGAGAAGTTTGACATCACAGCACAATAATCATCTCACCACTTGGACCTTTGTCCGGGCTCAGATGTCACCAGGCACAGGGGTTGTTTTCAGCTTGGTACAGGAATAAGGATGAACTGTAAAAGTCACATCCAGACCCAAGTAGCAAGTTTTGATTTGAGCCGAAGCCTATCATTATTTGTAAACGTCATTATAGAAAGCAGTAGCAAGTCTGGCGTAGTCTAGGAGGCTGCAGATAGAGCAGTAAGCCAAAACTCCTGTGTTCTGATCTTAACTCAGTGACTCAGTTTGCTTATCCTGTACAATGCAGATAATAATCGTGCTGACCGGCCGTGGCACAGGCAGGCGTCAGCAGGCAGCCAGCTCCAGCCTGGCAGAGCCTGGGGGAAGCTGCTGGGAGATGCTCTCCCTCCACTTGCCCGTTTTGCAATGCTTGATGAATTCCTAGATTTTATTTCATTTTTTTCAAGATCCATCTATCAGTTCCATGATTAAGTGTAAAATTTTACATCCCTAGTTAAAAAAGGTTATCTGCATTTGTTATTTCAGAGGAAAGTTAAAATTGAGATCTGTATGCAGTCAAAGAGCCTAAAGCCAAATTAATAATAGGTGTATTTTCTAAGAACCTTATGATTCCTAAGCCAGCTGGGGGTCTGAGGGTGAAGGATGCCCTGACTTCTGAACACTTGGGAATGCCATCCCCACTTGTTTAGACTAATACAGATAGAGCACATTAAAACATAAGGCGGGAGGTTGTTTAGTCCTCTGCCTCAGCTCCCAGAGGCTGCAGCACAGAAGAGTGCTGTTCTGCCTTCTTTTCTTCGGTCACGTGCAGATGCAGAATCCAAATCACCATCTAGACATTAACCAACTATTTATTCAAACCAAATTCAACCAACTAATTGTTCCCAAGCTTTTCCCTTCTCTATTCATTATTTGGTATGTACAATCCGTCCCCTAGGACCTAGGTCATATGACATGCCTCTTTTTTTGGCCCTGTTTGGATAATTAAAGTGTGAAAGTATGATAAACAGTAAATACCAAATTTACTTGGCAACAGTCAGTTATAGACACAACCACCCTTTCTCCCCATCCCCTAATATCCTTGCTAATAAAAAACTCATTCATGCCGGTGCTCGCAAATAGCAAATGAAATGGGGCACAACACTGAATGTAAAAACCAAATGTTATTTTCAAATGTTTGCAGACTCTACCTCGTAGACTGCATTAGCTGTGTGAGCCATGGGCAATACCCGGGGATGTGAAGGTGACAGATCTCTCACCAGTGTTTGCAGTAGGACCTACATCAGCTCTAATAAACATGGCATCTTTGAGGTATTACGTCTGGAAGTGGCTCTCATATTTTCACATACATTTTCAATCCTGTAGTTAAAATATATTCCAACCGTACGTTGTCTCTGACTATTGAGTTAAAAGTCCAACATTCTGATTTGTTAATTTTTAACTTGAGTATGTAAAAATGTTCTGATTTTTTTAAATGAAGACCTAAAATTAGCAAACTTCCCCCCTCCTCCCATTTCTACACTTGAATGTAAAACACAGAGTTAAGCACCACTTGAACAATACAGTAATAACTAAACTAGATAACCTATCTGGATTTAATCCAGCCTGAACAAAGACAGCACTTCAAGTTGAAACTGAAATCCCACATTTAATATATGAACTGGTAAAGACAGAATTTGATGTAACTTTAACAGAATCACCAAAGGGTGATTGTGTAGGGTTTGTTTGTGAATTTTAAACTTCTATTTATTGCAAACAGGAAAGAAACGTTTTCAAACAGCAGCTGAAGCAGTTTACAAATTAAATTACATGAATGTGTCTAATCTAGGAAGAAGGAAGTTCTGCCTCAGATGCATATGTTTTATGCAACAGAGCTGTTTACTTTATTTGTAAACCCTTCAAAATACTGTCCAAAGTTCATTCTTTGTTGAAGGTAAGAATGTAATTGCACCGCCCGAAATGCAATATAAGTAACAAAGTTAGGATTCACTAGAGAAAGACAATTTGGAATTAAGAAAAAGCAATTTAAACAATCTTAATGCCTCTCCTCCCTCCCCTCTTTCTTAATGACTCTCTCTTGTCCCCTTAAGAAATCTTTGAAGTAAGCCAAAAAGCACGAAGGAGTCTGTTTAAAGGTCATGTGTATCTCTGCTCCGTTTCCCCCTGGTGCAATGTGCCTTTGATAATCCCAAGAGTATACACTGTTGTTTCACATTTTCATCCAAGTTTCATTTTTGGGGGAAGACACAGCAAAGTCCAAGCTTTATATACAACCTTTGATATGTGTTTAATACTGTTAATTACGCTCTTGTTCAGACCTTCAAAAGCAAAGCCTATCAGTGAAAGATTTATTTGTAAGCACACGGCGTACGTACGGAGAAATAAAATTAGGGGAATAGGAAGGCTTATTGAATATAGGCACTCCTTCTGCAAAGATAAATGATTTAGTAATGAATAGCTTCTTCAGGCCATAAAAAATCCATTTATTTTCTTTTGAATTTCAAGTGGAGGACTTGCACTTTCCCACTCAGTTATAATCAGTTAAAATTAGAATACAGAGAATGAAACCAGTGTACAGGCAGAGCAGACAACAACCATAATGTATAATAATAGAACCTAAATTAACAGACATTGTAAAAGAGGCAGCATTTCCACAGAAAGGTACTTGTTTATTACCATTCAACGTGGAATGAAGATGTGATCTAAACCACACACTGCTTTTACAAATTATCTGCCTTATAACAACTCGCTGCCAGATTTTAGTCAACTCATTAAAATGAAAGATCCACTTGACCTCTTCTGTAATTGTGGAAATGAACCAGAAATATGATTAGTCCAATAACTTCGAGGGTTGCTCCACATTAAGCTTCCCTTATCAAGGAATCTGCTCTTGCAGCAGAGTGAATACACGGAGCTCTGGCTTCTGCTCCACTCCTGCTTTCCTGGGTTTTCTCTATGTGGGGAGAAGAAAGCTGGCATACACTCATGTGTGGGGCACAACAGACCCTCTGCCCATTATCCCATGGCTTCATCCCTCGTTTTCAGAGTGGACTGATATCTCAGAGGGGTAGACATGGGAGCTCATCCAGGTTGTAGCCACATGACAGAGATTCCTGGCTCCAGGATCAGTGACTTGCTGATGGCCACGTGGCTTCTTGAAGGCAGAGTCCTTCGGACAAGTCCATTGGGATGGTTCTGTGATCCGAAAGATAAACTCAGCCTGGGAAAGCAAAATGGCCTTATTGGGATTTAAACAGTATTGACTCAGTGGTTGGACTGAAAACACTCTAAGTAGTGAACAGCTACTGTTGTAGCACCATTTCCCCTTCCCCTTTCATTTTGGTGGTTCCCAAGGTCTGGCTAAATTATATATTTTTAATTTTTTATTTCTTTTTTAAATATGAACTGGAAGCAGATCCAGCATTGCTACCTTTGGGCCCATGGGGCCACCAAGGTCAATAGCCAGAGCTCTTTGCATGATTAAGGGCTTGCCTGAACAAGGGAGAGAGATTGGAGAAATGTAAGGAGAACTGGCTGTTTAACTTTTATGTTACCTGCAGTCTTCATATTTTGGCGTTAATATGGGTAAATGTGTCAGGAGTTGGGTAAATGTGTTGAAATTAGCTGGAAGATTATAGAACAGTGAGTTGGGAGCCAGTTCTCCAATAGAATTTCTCCTTGATCGGAAGAGACAAAATACAGTTGCCTCCAGGTCCAGTCAGGCCCTACCACCTCCCGTCTGCTCTGATTGCTGAATTTACTGCACTGTTTTCATTAGAAAATATTATTTTCCTTAAAACACCCTTATGAAAACCTGGGTGTGTCAGGAATTAGCAACGGCTGAGATTTCCACGTGGCCGTGGCTGGGCACATGGCTGGGAGCAACGGCTGGGTCTGCCAGCCCAGGCTAAGCCCCCCTTGCTCCTCTGCAGGCTCTGGGTGTGCAGTAAAGACAAGTGTAGGCACTCTCCGATAAAAACACCAGGTTGACAATTCCAGTGTTTTTTAACAAATACAATGCAGGCAAAAAGAACTGGGGTTTGATCTTCAGAGTATTTTCTAACTCAATGCCTATAAAAGTTATACAATTGTACAATGCTTTGAAAATATAGATGCTTTATCATTTTTATCTGTGTAGATTAATAACTGGAAAAGTCTGTATCCCAAGTACTTATCTTGAAACACTGAAATATCTGTATCCCATTTCTCTAATGACAACTCATGCAGTTTAGAAAACAGAATAGAAAGGGAAATGGAAGGGAGTAGAAATCAGCTGGAGTGGAGGCTGAGTAAAAACTTCAGTCCTGATTTTATCCTGTAACTGTTTTCTTGTTCCTTATGCCGCTGGTTGGGGCTGTAAGCGAGCTCCATCCCCGACAGACACTGTGCTGGGCACACATCTGGAAGCCGAGTGCTGCAGGGAGGCATCCTGCTTGTTTATTACAGCTGTGCTTGAAAAAACACATTCGAGCCAAAAGGATCTCAGGGTTTGATCCGTACTTATTATCTATAATTCGACGCAGGGAGTTTCTGCATATCCTGAAGCCCAGGAATTTTAATCTAACAGTTTACATGTTTAAAGACAAGAGCTTTTCGTTACACACTGGAGCTGCTCAGTGGACGACTATAAATCTAAGCAAATTGCTAAAGACTGAAACTCCAGAAGGCAGGAGGAATGATGCAAACAGAAGGTCCTGTTCTGACTCAGTCACTTACCAACTTGTGTTACATTTTTATTGCAGGTCAAAAGTCGACAGAGTATGCAAATTTAAAAAAAAAAAAAGGTTCTTGTTTGGGAAAAATACACCATTTTAGTATTTATAATTAAACACTGAGGGGCTTTTATGCTCAGCCTCATTTATCTTGGATTTTTGCATAATTTGAACTAAAAGTGGCAATATATGTAGAGCTCATTTATTCAAATTATACAGGGTTAGTGTTTTCCCTCTCTTGAACATAGTGTGCATTTTGGGAAAAGTGCCAGAGGGAGGAGGAGTATAAAAAGAAGAGACTGGTAAAAGTGGTAAATTCCACTTTTAAAATGGCTTCCGAAGCCTCATGACAAATTAGATGTGTAAGTTAAATCCTCTTCCCTTTGTAAGACAAATATATTCTCTGCAGATCTCAATAAATCCAACTGACATTTGCCGTATTACTCATGCCATCTAAGGTGTACAGAAAATTGCTGTTCTCACCTGTGTAATTTAATAGAGAGGGGCTTTTCTGTCTCCTCAGACACCAAGTCTTCCCTTTTCACTTGCCATTCTTTAAAATGACATACGTCAAATATATTTGCTTAAGAATTGCCTTACCTTGGCTGTGTGCACGATGGCGCGGATTTTACTGTAGGGATTACTCACTGGGCATCCTGCTGTAAATAATGTTGTGAATAGATCTTATCATCCATCAGAATCCAGGCAAAACATGTTTATGGTGTGGTTATCCAGTAAACTAAGTGTTTTGTATGCAGTTTTGCATTATACTGATGAACACTTAACATAGTTTGAATTAAAGATACGGAATTTGTGCTGAACTAAAATCTCCAGTGCAGCAGAACTACTGTGTGGGGCAGGATGGTGTCGGTCCTTAAAGAAAAGCAGCTACAGGGCAGTCTCTAAGAGACTTAATTATTCCACAACACAATGACTGTAGCTTGCACCGAAGTTGTTCTATTCCCTCATGTGCAAAATATGATCCTCCTTACCTTCCTGCAGGTTACTTAGGGGGGAAGGGGGGACTTTTGCACAAATATGTCTGTATTTGAGCAAACTGAAACAGAAATATGCGTTTGCCATGAGCGCTCTGGCAGCTCACAGCAGGTTCCTCACTCCCAAATGCAAACTGGGTGCAGAACATTTTAATATATTTGGAAACCCTAGTGATCTCTACTAAAAAAGTGAATTTGCTGTATCCTCCACTGGTGTAAATTAACATTCACCTATTAAGTGCAGCTTAATTTTACACTAACACGACAATTTATTCTGAAACCCCTAAAAAAACATACCCCGTCAGGCATGGGGGGAGGACTTGTGCTTCTCTGGGCACGGCACAGGTTGCATAAATGGAGTCGTGTTTGTGAGCCTGTATTTCCAAAATGTGCTTCTGTAAGCAGGGACAGATGCAGCCCAGATGTGAGCTGGACATGTGAACATCATCCCTGCCTTCCTTGCCCCCGGATGCCACGGCTGATGTGGCCAGGAGACACGTGCTCCTCACCGCCCTGGCCCGAGCCAGCAGTGGCTGTGGCTGTGGCTCCCAAGGGGCTGTTCCAGCTGGGGAGCACTGGACCCCGACCCAGCCATGGTTCAGCCCCCCAGAGAGCCCTGTCACCCCCCGAATGGCCTCCAGGCTCCCCTGGTAGCTCCTGTGTCCTTCTCCTTTCCCAGAGCCCTCGCCCCAGTCAGAGTCTTGCTGCTGTTCCCAGGTCTGTGCTGGTGACTGCATTTTCCTCCGGGTACAAAGTGTAATTGTCACTACTGTGGTTTTTATGCAAAATGGTCGTTTTCAAGCTTTCAGCTTGTGATTCCTGTTCTGGGCTTGCGTGCCCATTTCCTTCTGCACTTCCAGGTCGTGAACCCAGCTGGGTCACAGGCTCATCTTTGGGAACTGCTGATGTAACGTGTCATCGTAACTCCATTGCCAAGCTCCAGCAAAGTGCTGTGATTAGCAGGATTTATTTTTCTTTTCTAATAATACATTTGTAATGGAAAGAACTGAAGTTGATCTTCCCTTCCTAAGGAAACAAAGATGCAGTGTTCCTTTTGTAATGAGATGGCCTCAAGGAACGAGTAATAGGGAAAAAAAAAAAAAAGGAAAAAGAAAAATATCAGATATCTACTTTTTAAGACATCAAATACTAAGTTGTGCTGTACAGAAAATCTCTTAGCAGCCCCTGCTCTGCTTGTTCTAACTCCATGGTGGGCCATGCTGGCGCCCCAAGGAAATCTGTAGAAAACTTGCCTTAGAAAGTTGCTTTAGTGCTGCTGAAGGACAAGTGCTGTATCTTACGTGTTGTGTTTTGAACCATTCTTTCTCCGTGGCTTGAAAAAAGAGCGTCACTGCTTCCACATGTAAAATATGAACTCCCAGTGATACTCTTCCCAAATGCTAATGCACAGCTGTGGAGTTTGGATATTCCAGAGCTGACTCATTCTGCAACACAGCAGATTCACAGAGATGAAGTGGAGGAGGGGCACTGCAAAATAGCTCTTTCAGGAATTAAAAGAACTCCTAAACCCCAAAGTATTACTATTCCATTACAGTATTTCTTTCATTGAAAAGTTTGGGTTTTAATGACCCCTAATTGATTTTTTTTTTGGCTTTGCTTTGTTTCAACATAAAATCTATGTCACTCTGGCGCAGCCTGCCAGTCTTTTGTCTGATGTTACAAACAAATCCAGCCAAACATTAAGATTCATAAGGGGGATGGGGGGGAAGCACAGCTTCTTAAAGCCACATCAAGTATGTTAGAGACAAAACATTTAATTTAAATAGTAGAAACTAACACAAAACAGCTTCAAACCTAGTAAGCAGAGTTAGCTAAGTAGAAACACATGTTCTTTTGACATTTGTTTTCATGACAATTAGAAGCAACTAGTTTTCAGCTAACATTCTTGTTCTTCCCTTTGAGGCTTTGGCTAATACTTTAATTCAGAATTACTGCAGAACAGGTGCCGATAGGAACAGCATAGGTAATTACATGCAACTTCATAGCATGTAAGGCAAATAAGCCAAGTCTGGTTCAGGCACGTACATAACCATATATTCAATGAGTCAAGCAAATGAGGAACACAAAACGCTTTCATTTTTATGTTGCTTTGACCTCAGTGTATGTTTTGTTCTAATGTGTTTTGCATGCTCTGATCATCCTGATCACATGCATGTGTCTCATTCACTTGCAGAGCATACAGTTTCTTCCCCCCATTTGAAGACAAAACCCTGTGACAGCTTGCAAAGACAAGAACAGGTTTTTTACTTGGTGTCATTAGCTGGTTGGGTTTGGTTGCAACAGTTTTAACGTCAGCCCATAGCCACTGAGAGGATTAACTTGTCAATAGGCTCTTCCTACCTTTTTTAAAAACTTCTCTTAGCTAAGGAGCGAACTCTCACTTTATTGAAGTCAGTGGAAGGTTTCAAACTGATTTCAACAGGAACAAGACTTCACATGCAGTTAGAGACACAGCTGAGATTTCAAAAGGGCAGAGGGTGACTGCTGACTGCAGGGAAGTGATGGGAGTAAGTAGGCAGGTAAATCTCAGGATTGTGTTCTGGGATAACTGTGACAGTCCAAAAGAACCAAAATTGCCTCAAAGCTGGCCAGGAACATCCACTACCCTGAAACTTCTTGTTCCAGGAATAAAGAACCGCGGTTTGGCCAAGGCCAGGATGCTTTTCTAGCAACTATGGGTGGAACTGAATTGAGGAGACAAGGGGAGAGCAGGGAACGATTTGGTTTGCTATTCCTGGGTGCCTGAAAGGGGTAGGAATGATGCTGCCAGCAGAAATGTCAGCACCTCCTGGGGTGGAGTGGCCTCGACGTGCCTTCCCTTGGTCTGACACAGGTACAGTCCTACAGCCTATTTCCCCTGTTTTGCATCCCATTCCTTTCTATCGCCTTTGGCAACTGCATGCCTTATCGATGCTGGTATTAGCCCTAAGCAGAGTGACTTGGTAAGGGGCTAACAGAGAGAGAAGAATTAGCAGGTTGTGTCCCAGGACATATGGAACAGCAACGTCCCTGGGAACATTAATAGAAACTGTATTAGCACCTCTGAATCCAATTTTCAGAAGAGCTATGAGAATTAGAAGCACACAGTGCTATTGCTATCCAGGGATTTATCCTAGTAGGTGAGATTTTCAAGAAATCCAAGTGACCTACTACTGTTAGCCAATTAATAATTATTTTCTTTTTGTTTGTTTAAACAGGTTTACCATGCTACTGAAAGATAGGAGTAATCTTAAAAGTCTTGCTAATGAGTTAGGAAATGCAGAAACACCACACCCTGCACTTGATTTATTTCACTCATACAATGGATTTCTATGTAAAGGAGAATGCAGAAGGTGTCATGTGACAAACCCTGTATGGATCTAGCCTGCATTAGATGGAGATATATGTGACCTCGGTCTTCATGAACGACCAACAAAAAGCTTGGCTTATTATCCTGAAATCTTAAAAATACTATTTCAGCACCTATCTATGCTCTTGGCATACAAGTATCTATATAAGCAGAGCTGGGTTTTCTCCCGTAAAGCATAAAAACATGGTAACAGGGTGTCACAGTCTTCCCAGAGCTGCTGTCTGTATGACAGGGCTCCCGCTAGTGCAGCAGATGGGTGAGGACCACATCCCTCACCCGTTCTCACCGATGCCATTGCCAACCCAAGCAAACCAGGTGGTCTGTGCTGGTGTCAGCCACTGCTGTCCCTCCACGCCACAGGTGTGTGTCTGTAGGGCTGTGCATAAATTCTAATACTAGTACAGGTTTAATGCAGCTATGTTAAATGAATTTCACTTGATGTAATAAAATAGGTTAAACCTTACTAGAAGTACAGGACTGAACTACAGCGCCGTAAGTGGATTCAGTGCAAGTGCAGTGAAGGTTCTCCTGCTGGGTTTGTTCCAGGACCCCAGCAATTGCTCACCCCCCAACCTGATCGACTCTCAGCCGTTGTTGAAATGCTTTTGCTTTTATTTTTCTTTCTGCGTTCTCACTTCTCCACAGTAACGTAACACATACACACTATATATCTATTATATATTTAAATATGGCAGTACTTTTTCACTTCTAGGAGAAGAGAAGAGAAGAGGGTGGTAGTGCCCAGACACGCCGTGTCTCTCGGGAGGGGTGTGCGGCTGTACCCCATGCAGTACAGCCACATGGCAGGGTGTTCCTCCGTACTGGGGACCTGGTGGCAGGAAGCATAAGTAGATCAGCGGGTGGCTCCCCCCCCCCAACAGCTGCATTGAGCAGCGTACAGCATGCTCTTGGGGACAAAACGTTGTCATTGCCATGAGACATAAAGCTGATCCTACCCCACTCTGCTCATCAGAGTCCCAGCGACAGTTTTTTGCAACAGCAGGGTGCTCACCTCATATCAAAATCAAGTTATTTTACTTTGACGACCTGTACCTCTAATTGGATCTGGCCTGATACAATCTCACCAGGAGGAACACTGGTTACACCAGCAGAGAAGCTGGCCCTTAATTTCAGTTTGCTAAACCTGCAAAGCGCTTCACAATCAGCCAGCGTGAATGCTGGTATATATAATATCAGTGCTACTATTATCATGCTGCTCGATTATGCCTTTTATCTGATGATCCCAAGCAGTCTTTCGACAATGAACGATGCCCTCACAACATCACCGTGAATCTTGTAAATAACTGAGATAAGATAATGCAAAAGAATAGAAGTTTTATACCAACTCTGCGCTTTTTAACAAGCCGTAATAAATTGTGTATCACAATTTATTTATCACAATGTATCACAGGGTGCAAAAACACTACACAAATGCCTCTTTTTTTGCCAATGCTATATTTTGTGCATACAATTTTGATTTAATCTCATTTATTTCTGAAGTCTATTAAACCAATTGTCTTAATCTCACTTATTCTGCAGTGTATTTACTCTGTGTAGCAACAGTATTAATAAAAATCCCTCTATAAACACACACCAGCTGGAGCAAGTACCACAAGAACCAAGGAGGGCGACCCACACGTGCAGCATTATCCATATTCTTTTTATTAGAGATAAACATTTTGTCTGGTCCTTTCTAGGAATGCCTTCTCCTGGATGCCCTGCTCTCTCCTGTCCTACCCAGAGCCAGCAGCTGCAGCAAATCAGGCAGTTTTCATCCTGCTCTCCACCCCATGGGGAAGTGGAAATTTCTCTTCCCCTCCCCTTTTCTCTCTGTTCAGCCGGAGGTGATAATCCCCTCGGAATGCAGCATTTAGCACTTGTCAGGTATATGGTAATTGCTACATTCCCAGGGGATTAAATCCATGGAATCTAATTACAGTGGACTGAAACCTCCCTATAAGAGAGGAGCTCTGCTTTATAAGAGGAGTGAAAGTCTGTGTCAGAGTAACAGGGAGCTGAGGGAAGGTGAGGCCCTTCCTACCCAACATAGGCACTATGGTGGCCCTTCTGTTTGTCCTTTCTGGAGACCAGCCTATGGGAAAGGCCGTGGGTAGCACTGAGCTCTGGCTGCAATTCCCATAAAGGTCTGGAAGTCCCTGGTCAGGGTATATTCTGTGTCTGGAAGGTCCTGTAAATCAGGGCTTCATCTTGTGGCTATAGAAATGATTGGAACATGAAGGATATGGTTCTTTTTGCCCTAGACAGGTCTAGAGAGCCAGGCAGGTAGGAGTGGGATGGTCTGGAGAGGCAGAAGCAGCCCTTCAGCAGCAGGACAGACCTCAGGCAAGTTAAGCAGCAGCAGAGCCTCACCCCAAGAGCAGCGTGTCCACCTCCAGCACCAGGTCATATGACATCTCACCTCGAAGCTTCCCTTGAAAGGGTGTTCCAGGTGACCACAATGGCCACAGACTTCTTTATTTCTCCTTAAGTATAACCATCACAATAATTTTTATCTCTGCTTGTTCTCATAACAGCTCTGGATTGTGCTTAACTAAACTCCTTGTGCTTAATTGTATGTCCTCTTGTATGTGTTTACTCTTGGAGGTAAGGTGGGCAGTAGCTCTTAGGTTTGGCCTTGCTACTGAGGTTTTTCGTTCCTGGAATAATATGGATGCAATCCAAGCCCCCCTGAACTCAAGTGGAATTTTACAATTGACTTATAGGCCTTGATCAAAGATGATTTTACTAAAATCAGATTGCAGTTTGCATCTACAAACATACCTGTATACACTTACCTACATATGGCCATAAAAATTATTATGGATAATCTAAGCCAGCCTCGGTTTCTACTAATGTGTCACCTAGAAGCATTTTAGTTCATTTCAATTTCAAGTCAGCAGAGCATATTGCAGAGGAGGAAAAGAAAACTCAAAAGTATGTAATACAAATATGCTGATCTATAGATGATACCAGAAGAAAATGAAGGCGACAGGAAGAGGTTTGTTTATAAGAGGGAAGATCTCGCTACATGTGCAAAGATGAAGTGTGTTATGTCAAGATACCAAGTAAGATTCTTGCTCTGTTTTGTTTAGATCAAAAAAGAACAGATGTTCTGCAAACTCATCTATATAAGCTGTTTTGTTGCATTCAGTTTTCCAGTGGATAATTTTATTCAGAGAGTGAAAAAATATATATAATACCTTGATACCTCAAATGAAAGCCCTTTGCAATTGTATGTCTGCCTGTTCTAAGGAAAAGGCTCTGTCTTTGATTACCCAACCTCATCTTCCGAAAACATGAGTTTCAAGGAGATGAGTTTCTCCTCTGTTAAAATCTACACCTGCCGACTCTGTAACTGACAAAACACAAGCGGGAAGATTTTAAAACGCTACTGCCTTTCTACGTTATTTGTATAACACTACCAAGACTATGTTGCCAACAACAGTGTTAGAAATAGTCATAGGACTGACTTTCCAAAGCCTTAGGTTTTAAAAATATTGTCTCTATTTTATTTGTTTGTCATTTTTGAGGCTTTATGTATTCTCAGTTCATATTTTCAAGATTTTGTTTTCATTCAGAAAGACTAAAAGATATAAAGAAATAACTTCAACGAAGTACTTATGGTTCTCATGGAAACACATGAGAACATTTGTGCCTCCGAGAACTGAATCTTAAAAACACCCCCAATATTGTAAGGCTTAGTGACATTGCTAGAGTTGACACACTATGAAAAACATCACTTCTGTTGTCTTTGAATTATTATTTATAAAATAAAGAGACATACAATCAGTTCTGCAATGAAAATATATTTTTAAAATATCTGACAAAATATTTAAAATGTTATACAGAAAAGCTTGCACTGGGAATTAGGAGACCTGGCTCCATTACTAGCTCAGCCACTGCATTTCCAGATGACTCAATTTCATCAGTTCTTTGCATCTTCAGTTTCTGCATATTATGAAGTTGACTTACAATGCTCAATAAATGAATTCTTAAAAATGTGCTCTGAAATTCTTGGGTGGAGGTCATATAGATGTGTAGAGTATTAATCCGTATTATTAATGCTATGACTAAGAAGCCTGCATAATTAGAATTTGGAAACAAAACTAGACAGTATGTATATAGACTATTATAGGCATCTCTACAGCAGGGAAATTATTTCTAACTATGCCACTTATTTCTCTTCTCATTTGGAATAAATTATACCTGATGTTTGGTAGTTTGCTCAAAAATAAATAGGGAATACTAATTCCACCTACCCTTTCTGGAAATGCTTTTCTTCTGATTTGGGAAATGCTGAGTGCTTAAGTTCCAGTAATCACAGTTAAACATTAGTACCAATAAAATATACATATGAGAAATGGGCTGATAAAATAATTCTTTATTCAGTTATTCATATATCACAAAAAACCCTGACTGACCTGGTATACCTATCAGCTAAGCAGCACAAATAATTTTACATCTATTTCCTCCATCCTCTTTTTGCAATCTTGTTTGATCTTTCTTCATTGTGCCTGTGTATATTTGGAACAACATTCTGATATGCAGCCTTGTTCTTTTGTGGCTTCTTTTTTCATATTTTCTCTTTTGCATTTTCCTGTGGTCACCTCCTGTTACAGTGTACAATAATTTTAGACAAGAGGACGCACGCAAAACAAAGATGCTCGGTGAAACACAGGCAGCAAAGCAAGAGCGTGTTGCAGCCAAATCTCCATTAGTCTACAACTGACAAATTACATTGCAGTCATCTAAAATTTCCTCCACTATTGCACTAAAGTTTTGCATGTTATTTACGAGCTGTTGCCTTCGACTCCAGAAGTGGCTGCACTTCCCTCAATGAAAAATTCACCGAAAAACTCATTAAGTTAGCTCACGTTTAATTTAATCTTTGCTCAGAGTTTGACTGGGTGTAAAAAACAAGCGAAGAGTTGAAAAGCCAGCCCAATATCTGCGAAGTGTAAAGTGTGGCTTTGTCAAGAAACATGCCTGTGTAAACAGCCAAAAGGCTCTTTGTGGTGAAGCCCATCGGTTAATATAAAATCATGTGTCCTGGAGAACTGGCTTGGGGGGGGGCGTTGGAAGTGGCTGATACAGGGGGGAATGGACACAGGTGAGAAGAATGATCTGATGGGCTGAATAAAGAAAGAGTCCTGAGATGCTTCTGTTTGTTGATGGGCCCCATGCTCATGTGTTGGCTGCTATAAACCTGCAGAAGGAGCTGGGAGGGCAGTGGCCAGAGCTGCTGGGAGGAAGCCGGGCAGTGGCATCTCTGGAGGCTTCCGAGAAGGTGAAAAGATACCATGTGGTATGACAAAGCCACACGCCGCTTTCTCCCCATCAGCCTGCTTCTGTTCCACATGCCAAAGCTCCCCCCTCGCCCAGCTAGAAAGGTTTGGTGTGGCATCAGTGTCCCCCTGCTTGGTTACAGGCCAAGCGCAGCTCCAGCCTGGTCCTCTCCACATTGCCCATGTTCACGCTGGGCTCTGCCTTGGCCACCACCCATCCCCTTCCTGGGGGGGTCACGGTGCTTATTGCAACTGCTCTGTTCTGTGGACACGTTCCTCCGATAATTACTGACCCCACTCGTTCTGCTCCACAGGTAAGAGATTCAGCGTTCTCACCTACACACATACAATTTCAGTGAAATTCAGTGAAAAGCCTATTTCATACTGCTCTCCTGTCAGAAGCCATAGATTTTATATATAAATATATGTTATTTATATAATTTTATATTATATAATTTTATATTATATATAAATATATATAATTTATATATTTGGGTTTTTGGGATGTTTAAAAGATAGTAGGTCCATTAAAAACTCCCAGTGAAGTGGGCACTAAAACCCACAGGGAATATTGAGACCAGGTTTAACACGTGTCCTTACCCCTGTAATCTCTGCAGGGCTCAAATCAGAGCAGTGAGTAAGTTCTTCCTGTATGTTTCTATGAACCTGCATATTTTTTTCACTTCTTAGAATTTATTGTAAGGGAGATTAATACTTAGGACCTTTGTGAATATCCTCACTATTTTTTTTTCAGTTGCTGCACAGCTAATAAAAATAGTGGGTTTTTTTTCCAGACAAATAAAAAAAGGGAAAAACACATTCTGAGAAATGATCATATGACCTTCTCAGAAAAGTCTTTTCAAAGTATTGTGTTTTATTAACTACTAAGCTATTGGATTTTGTGCTTGCCTGATTTTATTTATGTATTTATTTATTAAATCTGAGTCATGATACTTATGCAATGATAGCAGCAGAACCTACTAGTGAAAAACAATTGCAGGTGACTTGGACCCAGGTTAAGTATATTGAAAATTGTCACTTATTGATGAAATTGGCCTATTAATTTAGTGGCTCCAGCTGCATGAGCCTCTCCACCTGAAAGCCACCAGCGTGGCTGGCAGCCTTGGTGCCTGGTGAGGGAACCTCAGCGATGTGACCCGGGTGATTCAGTCTCTCCCTCCAGAGCTGCTGTTTTCAGGTCAAAGCTGAGCTTCTGGCTGTGTTTGAGTGGTCAAAGCATCTTAGAATATGTTTCCTCCTTGTTCTGTTGTTAGAGGAAGAAGAACTTAATTTCTTAGGGTTGTGATGTTTTAATAAGTACTAGATATTTTTTTCTTTTCTTCCCAGAGGATTGGAGTTAACTCAGGCAGTAATCTAATGTCTGATTACAGATAACTGGAAAGTCTGACCCAAAATCTTGATCTGGATTGCCAGAGAAATTTGGAAAGGTCTTACCTCAGATGTACAGTTTGTCTTTCTCAATGAAACGCTGTGAACAGGAAGTATGTTTGTGATTAATATTGGAAGCACGTGTAGATGAAATTACCAACCGTCTACACACATAAAATGAATTCTCTAAGTATGAAATTAGCAGTTTGCTACTGAGCTCGGGCTTGCAGTGATTTCAGAAAGCAAAATACACAGCAAGCCTCGGTTTAGTCCTCAAACTCTCATTTACATTGAAAATATGCGTATGCATGCCTGTTGGGAAACATCTTCAGAAGTCAGCAGTTTAGGGCAAACTTGCAACACGACACGGAATTTACTTTAGCGAGGCCACAAGATGACTGGTCATCATCTGCTTAAGTCTTGCCGCTGTGGATTGACTCATTCCCGCACTGTTTCTGCCAGTGATCCCTCCTCTCTGCTCCACCTGGAGATGAAAAAGGCCCGTGGGAAGGCTGAGGGGAGGGCGCTGCTGTCCTGCCTGGTACAGCTGCACCGGGGCAAAGCAGTGCTTTTTCTGCAAAATATCAGTCTGGCACTGGGACTGGGGGATCTATTCACACCTTAAAAAAATATTTCACCTAAATCTTCCCTCTTCCATAGTGATGGAAGAGATTGGAGCCCTCTGTATGCACAGAATTAGCAGGCTTTTAAAGGGAAAAGAACATTTGATGAGCAAGAAAAGTACCTGTTATTATCGGTACATAATGAACTTTGCTGGTGGGGCAGCCTGTGAATGTGGTGGGGATCTGTACGTAGCTATTTTTAGGAGCATCACATTGATGTCACTGTGACACGGTGTTTATGGCTTTTTAGGTCGCTTTCCTGAAGAGCTCACTGATTTCTTCATCTCGTCAAGAGAAACTATCAAAATAATGTAGAAAACAAGAACAAAGGATAAATCATTCTCTGCTATTGCCAAATCGTTCTACACTCTTGCCAAATTTTAGGACTCGGGTTTTTTTTTTTTTTATTGCTTGAAATAGTATTCAAAAATATTTTTTAATATAAATTGAGTAGGGGAGAAAGGGAAGAAATATTTTATTTGTCAAAACAACTGACATTGTCCATGCAGTGAAAAAGAACAAAACATTGCTGGACACTGGTTATAAAACCTATATCTTACTATATTAATTTGCAGCCATGTAACTATTGTGAGGCTAAAAAAATTATTTAATAGAATTTGTCTTTTTTTTTTTCTAAAAAACCCCACAACCATTATTTCTAATCACTCTGTATAAATGCTTTGCTAGGAATACATTATCTCTGTTTGCAGACTGCAAACTTGTGTTTCTGATGATAAATCTGCTGAGACATTGGCTCAGTTACGAGCACAATGCACGGGTGGCTGGATGATATTTCATGTACTGTTTTATATCTAAATTCAAACAATGTGAACCTTATGTTCCTAAAATTGCCAATTCAGAAAACGTTTCACAAATGTCGTTATGCCTAAAACAAAGTTCATGGAGAAAGTAGGAAAACCCTTAAGCTGAAAGCAGTCTTATCATGAGACAAAAAAACCCACAAAAGGTATATTTCATTTAGGTACATTAAGGTCCTGTTACACTTTAAAAAAAAAAAAAAGTCTTAATGGAGCTATAATTTAATGTCTTCTTATCATTACAAAATATGTATATTTTAACTTCTCCAGGCACTTGTGAATGCAATGTACCTTTTTACCCATAATAATGGGTCCGAGCAGCGGGCACGCACAGCTGGAATGACACTAGATGAGGTGTCCTGAGCGTTACTGCAATCTCTGTGCAGGTACAGGAGTTAATTAGTCCCCGAGTGTGAAGTTTGCAATCAGGTGTCGAAGCAGTTTCAGTTACAGTGTTGTGGTGAATCATTTCCTTCTGATGCGTGTGGTGATCAATCATGTGGGGCCCTCTTCTAGATTTTCACACTGGCTTTAGGACAAAAGATGTTCACAAAGAAAAACAAAATATCATCCATCTGGGTACCCAGCGTGTATCTCGCATCACTCTGCTTATGTTCAAACTAGAAGGTTACACAAACATTTTGCTTTTTGAAATTTGCATATTAGTCTGGAACAGGCTTCATAAGGAAATGTTCTAGAAAAAATATCAGAGCTTAAAATACAGAAATTATATGTACTTTTGAAATGCTGATTTTTATTTTTTTTTTTTTAATTGCTGGCCTTCTTTCTGAGCATTAAATACCTCATCAGTATAACACTCAAGAAAATACCCTGCGTTTCCAGAGGCAGCTTTTAAGCTGCAGAGCACATAAAACTAAATACTTTCCTTTTTTTTTTTTTTCTGAAATGAACGGCAATACAGGCCTGTACTTGTATGACCACGCATATTTCGTTACACACAGGGAAAGCACGTATGAAGAATTTTCACCTGCGAGCTATTTTGATAGATTGATTTGGATTCAGGAATGCATCCCCATTGCAGACCACGCCGAAGCACGCGGCCAACGACACGCACAAGGTAACGCTAAAAGTTGGTCACGGGCTTAAATGTGGTCTTGAGGAGGGCAGGGCTCGAGCGTGTGCGAAAGGGATTCCTTGACTCCCGGCCTTTGTCGTTGCAACACAAAAATACGTGTGGGGAACGCCATTGCCAAACCTCCCGTCCTCAGCCGGGCTTTAATATATAAAATAATTGCGTGATGATGAAGACCTTCAGCTCTCAGCGGTTTCAGTGGGAATTTAGGATCATCGGAGGTGGCGAAACTGACGATATTTGCATAAAAATGCACATGGGAAAAAGAGAACATCAACTGGCTAATAATAATATTCCAGGCCTATTTTCAGTGTCTTGTATATCCTTTTAGCTGACTGTCTCTTTCAGGATGGATTTTGCTAGAAATGTAAATGAACAGGCATTTCCAAAGTTACACCTCTTTTCTTTACCTGATGGTAATAAATTATGGAAAACAATTTTTAACTTTTCCCTGTTGTTTCCTCCATTTTCCAGATCTGTACCCTGGGGTCTGGGAAGATTATTAACTGGGAAGATTGCTTGCTTTCCATTGCTACTTATAATTATAAAACGGTTAAATGAATAAAGAATAAGGAACGTGACCTTGTCACCCTACCTCATGAGTGATTGTCAAGTGAGGTATCCCAATAGGTCAAACACTGAAGTCTTCATTTATTTTTTTATTTTATCTTGAACTAAAAATGGAAAGCCTGATCTCCCAAAGACTTCTGTGCATTCTCACTTTTAAGCACCAGAAAGCAAAGCCCAGGCCTTAAATAGATATATTACAGAAGTGAGACTTAAGGAAATCAGAAGTCAAGCCCGTTGACTTCAATAGAGGTTTTCCCATGAAGGATGGCAGGATCGGATTCCGGGACCATACAAAGGGAGGTTTACAGAAAGTACTGGGGGTGGGGGAGCTGTTATTGAAGATATAATTAAAGTTGCAACAGTAGTTACTAATGATCACTTCCGATGAAAGAAGCAAGCTACATGCCAAGTAAATGTGAAGGTCTCTGCTCCCTTTGCAGTTTAATTTCTAACAATAAGGATCCCTCTGGAAAGCAAGAGCAGGGCAGGTCTGGGGGATGGGAGCATTTGCATTTTTGTAAGAGAGGGGGGATATCACTCGGGTAGGGAGAGTACAGAACAGTGATTATGTGGAGACACGGGTACTTGAATGTTATTGCCCCTGCTACAGTATTTTGGATAGCTGGATCAATATAACATTGGCTGTCCTTGCAAAACACAACAGGTCAATAAATAAATTTGTCAGCATTTTTCTAGCTTGCCACGCTGGGAAATAATACAGGTTACTAAAGAATTGTCACCTTTGATTTATAAAGCTAATTAAATGTAGGTGGTTTGGTTTCTCTCAAATCATTTAGCAAATTAAAAGATACAGGGGAAGAAATTTCTACAAGTGAATCAGAGAAAAACAGTCCATCTGAATACTTCTCAGCTTATGGAGACATCTGACCTCCACTACTACGACTGCTTTTAACACAGCGCTTTAGTGTCGCTTACCCTTTGTCTATTGACAAGTTACAATATTCAAAATAAATCTGCAATGAAGCAGTTTTAAATTAGCATTTAAGATTCTAGGAATTCATTCAATTTAAGGCTTGGGGCAGCGGACACTTTCCCTTGTGATTTCCTGCTTTTGCAGCACTTACTATTTTTATTGCTTTGTATGATATTACATTAATAATACTTGAGTTTGTTCCTGTCATTGGGATTAATTTCATGTGCAAACTAGCTTTACTCTTGTATTAACAAATACTTCAGTTAAAGATATCATCCTTCGAGTAGAATTTGGAAATATTACATTGTATTTTGTCCTGTTGTGTTATAAATTAGTAGCTCCTGCAAACTAAAGGAGCAGTTTAAGGGATTCTTTTTTTTTTTTAAATCATGGACTTTTTCTGATCACCTTTGTCTTGCAAACAATGAGAGCGTCCCAGATGAGAGCCTCTAATATTCCATCTAATTAGGATTCCTTTGTTTCCTCTTTTAAAAAACCTTGAATTGAGATCCTCTGCATCTGACTGCAGTGGCCCAAACTGTGTGTGCTCTCAGTGACACGGTGCAGCCTTTCTCAAGGAAATCAGAGCCTGGCAGGTACTTCCTGAACATTGTGGGATGAAAGGGGGTTTGGAGAGATTCAATCCTAAGAAACCTACAGCAATGAACGGGGCGGGGGGGGGAACGAAGCTGACTCGTTAATGGAAATTTCCCATGCTTCCCCTTGGGATTTTGCATTGGGGATGATAGGTATTGTCTCCAAAGCCATGAGTCAATGTATTCCTCACAGCCAGCGGCTCCCTAATCTACTCAGCCCTCCCCTGGCTATGAAGAGCTAATCTGGGGCTGATACGTTTCTGTCTGGGATTTCCTGGACTGAAATGTGTGCACATGTGCTGCCTAATGGCATGTAGAGTAAACCTGATGTATCCGGGACTCGTCCAACTTATTGCACGTGTGAATCAACCATACGTTGTGTGCTGAATAAATCCAACATTTCCGAGAAAAGCGGTACAAGAGCCATACACCCACTGTGCAGATCCCGTGAATTTGGGATGTACGAAAATTCATCTGACTCTACCGCACAGAAATTCCAACTGCACTGCCCTTTCAGTCAGAAATCCCAGAGGAAGGGCAAATCCAGCCGTTGAATTTTTCTTGAACAATGAAGCAAAGGACAAAAATTCTTTTCTCCATCTTGGTGACAAAAAAAAAATTGTGCTTGCAAATATCTAAGCCCTAGCTAATCCCACTGTATTGCATCTTCCCATTCTGTTCCTCCTTTGGCTAATTACTGACAGATCCATGGTTTTCTTCATTAGAAGATGTCATATGGCTATTGTACAGTATTCTTTAAAGATTTTATGCACTTGGTTCAGTGGCTGTGTCTCATACTTGTAGCGTCTTGGGGAAAATACTGTGCCTCTCCAAGCCTCAGTTTCTCCATCTATAAAATGGGTACGGTGATGCCTACCGCTGTGTGTAAAGGACTTGGACCTCCAGTACGCAGCAGTGGTGCTCCTGTTCTTACAGCATTCTATGACTTTTAATTAAATTGTGGATGGTTTTAAGTAAGACTTGTGCTACCTCTGCAGATTGTCCCTCTCTCTAAGTCACTCATGCCCACACGATGCATTCTCAAAAAGCCCCAGAAAACTCATGTTACCTTTGACCTATTCCCATTTCTAAAACGCAAGACATGAAAGTCTGGGACATTAACAAAGTGTGCAACCCTTGCCAAGCCGGCTTCAAAAATTTTATATAGTCACAGCTATCTTCAAAAAGTCTTTTTCCTCCTTTGAAAAATGATCAAGTAGAAACAAAGGCTGTTTGGATGACAAATACCTCTTACTAAGAATAGTTTAAACCAATGAAAATATGTCTAAAATGAAGCAGTAGGTGAGTATAGTGAGTCTGTTGACTTTACATAACTGGCTATTATTATAATAAATACAAGGCATACCGTTACTACAAATCCATTATCATTCAGTATGTGGCTCCTTGCTCAAAGCAGCTAACGCAGTTATGAACCTTTAGAAAGGATTAGCGACTGTCCTGCCTTAGAAAAGAATTCTTTTTATTTTACAAATTTGCGATTTTATTTTCAAAGCTGAAACAAAGGAAAGGCTGTACTCTGGCAAGGAGACGCACTGCTTAAGGCTGACAGCTGGAGTACTGTATATAGGATGGCAGTTCTTGATTTGTCAGCATGTTGCTAGGGGTAGGGAAACTGAGAGCGTAGTAAAGTGCCTATTGAGATATTCCTGTATCTCGTGGCACATATGCACGCTCGCTCTTTCCCTCCTCCATCTATATTCACTGCAACTCCTACCCAAAAAAAGAAATAATAAAACCCTCTCGTCAAACCCAGGAAGACACATCCTCTGCCTCCTCTCTGCCTTTGTGCACGGGTCTAAAAAGTACCAGAACGAGGGGCAGCCCAGAAACCGAGTCTGCAAAAAAAAAAAAAAAAGAGTCAGAGCGGAGTCCCGGGATGTGGGAAGAGCCAGGCAAGCTCCCGGGGGGCAGCATGAAAGGCGGGGGGCGGTCAGTGGCCGCCATGGCCGGGGGCACTGAAAACTACCCGCTCGCCTGACTTCAAAGGCGGCTGCGTGTCCGTGCGGGGAGCTGCAGCAGGGCACGGGACCTTACAGCTGCTGGCAGCTGGCGCAGGTAGAAAACGCAGAGGGCACGTGTTCACCGAGAAGTCTCCCGAGCGCCTGGTACAGGTAAAAGGAAATGAAAGTTTGCCCAATTAGCTCCTTCCGTGTACAATTACCTGTTTTACATACTTGAATTAAAATAATTACATGCCTAAAGCAGCCATCCAGCTTCACACGCGTTTGCAATACTCCATCAAGTTCCTAATTTCTCTTGAAAATCTACCTTTGATGATGAACGTCTAAAACCATGTTGGTCTCTAACGCAGCAGAAGAGGCTATGGAGCTTTTCTTACACTGTATAAAAAGACCACATTTACCATTACCTTTCAGGCAATTCACTAAAGGTATTTATATAAATATCTACATATACATCAGCAGAGGACACAGCAGTAACAGTTTGGGCGTTTTTCTAAATTTCTGTGTGCTGCATGAGAGGCAGCCTGGTAGAGACAGAGCGTCTGAAGGAAGCTGGTCTGTGCTGCTCCTGCAGCCCAGGCAGGAAGTCTGCAGCAGGAAGCGTTTTTTCACTCTTATGGTTTATAGTGTCACCAGAAGTCCTTGATAAAGCCATGGTTACATCTGTTGGGCAAGGATTTTGTCAGCACCAAAAGCTGTTATTAGGAGACCCGGGGGAGAAGTCTGCTTCTCAACAATATTAATTGCTAGTTATTGTAATATACTTCAGACAAACGTGCTTCTTTTTTTTATATTTTATAAATATGCATGTATATGTCCTCTGCAACTACTATATATACTCTATACTCAACGTCCTGCTTTCCTAATCACAGAAACAAGATTTCTTCTCCCAAACTGTGTTATTAGAAACTTCATTATTATAAAACTATAATATCTTCTAACTTTGGAAGAGCACTCTCATATCAACCGAGTTCCTACATAAAAATTTTCTCCTATTTAATCCGTGGTAACACCATTTCAGATGAATAAACAGAAAGGGGTTTACGTTTCAATTCTACCCGTCATTTCATTTCTGATGGTCTAGTTTTTGCATCTACTTCCACAAAACAAGTCACCTTCCTCTTTGTCTAATGTCAGTAGTTTAAGCTTAAAATGTCTTCACTTGCATGTGTTACTGTGAGGCTTCACAGTCGATTGTTTGAAAACAGGGGTTTTAACTGTAGAAAAATTTTCAATTTCGTTAATTGGTTTTTAAAAAGACCTCTCAAAAGCGTCCATATGAAGTAATAGGTAATTTCTTTTGAGGAAGAAAAAACAAGGTCATACAGGAAATACTGTAACAATGGCAAAAATGAAGCAAAAATCCGATGATTTACTTTGAATAATATCCTTACACAAACAGACTGCAGGGAAGGTATTACTCTGTCCCACGTACAATACTTCCATTGTAGCACAGCACCAACCTCAATTTTTGAATTTCCACATGTGAGTGGAAATCCTGCTCGTTGACGGGCAGACTTTAGGGGGCTGCCGCATCCGTACGCCAGCCTGCCCATCACCGTGGGATTAGGCCTCACGGAATAGCAGGTTTTAAAATCAAAACTCCTCTTAAGCATGCTAAAATGTGGTGGTGAAGTCACAGCTGCTGGAAATTACTGTAGCTCCATTAAAGGCGATGGTGTGATATTGATATGGACCAGCTGAAGCCCTGCTTTGAGCAGCCCCAGTCCTATCACCCTGCTGCATCCCAGCAGCGAGGGAGGACTGGCAGGGAAGGTAAGGAGGCATTCAGCATTTTCTGACATATATTGGAATTTGGCAGGTTTTCCGATACCGGCTGGCTCTCGAGAGTTGTCTGTATCAGTGCCGGAGTATTGGCAAGGTATTGACAAAGCTTCCCTTGGGGGCTGGTTTTGGGAATTTTGGTGTGATGCAGCCCAGCAGGAGCTGTGGAGGCTGCGCAAAGAGCCTGCGCTTTGGGATTGGTTTTGAAAGTTACTTGAAAGCTTCTTAGATCTGGGAAGTGTGGGTTTTTCTGTGCCCCTCCTCCCCCAGAACATAGATGGCAAATGTTCATCACCTGTTTATGGGAGCACCGACTGCCTCGTCTCGCACAGTTGCGAGGACGTTATTTTTGCAAGAAGAGGGAAGCAGAAAAATGTAAATCAAATAAACATAACAAATGTAAGGGCAGGGATCAGGTTACCAGTCAGTTGTGAAAGGGAGGGGGGCCGGGGAGGGCTAATGTGTTTTGAAGTAAAATGATCTCTTCTTATGGTGTCGGAACAATAATTCCCCAAACGGGGAAGCACATTCGCTGTGTGTGTAAGAACACGCGAGGCAGCTCTCGCTCAGATCAAGGAATACTTGTTCTCATTAACCAGCATTAGAAACCAGTGAGATCTGGCAACATACCATGCCTTTGTCAACTGTCATGCTAATACCTCGTTTTAAACAATTGCTTGTCTTTTTTTCTTTTTTTTTTTTTTTTTTTATAACCTTTCAAATGCACATTTTTGTCATACCAGCTCTATGGCACTCACAATGCTGAGAAGCCTCAGATTTTTCTTCCTGCATCTCTGATAGAAGGAGGAAGAGTTGATGAAGGTACAATAGGAAGAAACAAATAATGATAACAAAGAGCCATGCTTAGGGAATTCTTTTTGTTACCAGGTTAGGAAGAAGGAAAAAAAAACAAAACGTTTCAACCCTCCAAGAATGGTAATACCACTTCAGGATTGATCAATATTAGCTTTCTATTTATAGAGCACCTTTCATTCTGAGGCTGTGCCGTGTTTATAAATTAATAAACACATGTGCAAGAATCCCATCATCCATTATTAATCTATCAGCACTTTCAGTTTATGAGAGACAATTATTATTTTTAACACTGGGAAAGTTTTGGAAAGAATCAAAAAATTACTTTTTGTATCCTGTTCTCTCTGGGATTCAACATTTAAGTGCTGCAGCAGCACTACAGCCCAGTGCGAAGTAAATACTTTTTCAAAAGGATGTCTCAAGAAATTAACTGAACTCACCATGTTGTTCCAAGAGATTGCACCTGACAGAGTCTGAGGTAATCTTACCTAAAAACCTTTACAAAATGAATTGTTCCTTAACCCTGAATTAATGTGCACAGATGTCTTCAGTCTCCCTGCTACAAGGCAGACAATTCTGTTTCCTTGCCCATGGGTCAGTTCTCGGGGATCTGCCCCCACAGCACGCTTATGGGAAGCAATAACTGCCACCCTTTAAGGCAGTTTTGATCTTTGAATGCTCTTGGAATATGCTATAAAAAGTAAGGGGATTAATCTAGAGGTGCCTTCTTCAGTCTGGGAGCGTCTTGTGAAACTCTGAGAGGTACTTCCATTGTTTTGATGATGTGCCCTGTTGCAAATATTACTGGTGTGCCTGAAATTTCAATGCAATTTAAGATCAAAACAAAGCAGAGGCAAAGTTCTTTAATGGAAGGCAAAATGGAAAATGACCCCCAAAAGGAGAAGTGGAGAAAATGCTGACATTTGAATTACACCTACAGCATAGCACAAGTGTCAGAATTGAAATGTGGCCATAAAACTCTTGTTTTACAGACTTGTGAACTCTGTAAGATCTTGGATCTTTGGCATAGATCCACTTATTTTGGAACAAGCGTGAACAGAGCTCACCAACAGCGTGAGGAAAGCTGTATTACAAAATAACAGAATTTAAACATGTCATCATATCAAAATAATGCATTTAGGCTTCAATTTTAGAAACAGTTCAGTGTACACAGACCTCTGCATGTGTAAGTTGTCAGCTCAGGGTTGGGCATTTAATATTAGACTTTTTTTCTTAATGGAAGAATGAATGGTGCCAGGTGCTAATTAGCATGGGTGAATATGCTCTTATTTGACCATATCCAAACAATGGAAAGAAGTAACTTATAGATTGACAGTGAGAAGCTCAAACTAATCAAGGAAGGGAGAGATTAACAGTCAGTCCCTAGATCCGACTCTTGATATTCAGAGTAAAGGCCACGTGATACTGGGAAGGACAATTTGGAAAGTTACAACAAAAGTTTAGGGCTGTGGTGCTGATAACCGAGCCATTCTGGGCAGAGGGTATGACTTCATTATCTTCAGTTTGTTTATCTACTCAAGCAGCCTTTTTTACATCATTTCTATTTCTCTGATGAATTTGTCTCTGTTCACTGCACAGCGTAAACGTAGGGAGGGCTGAAGTTTGCCCCTGTTTTCTGTCCTGAGGAAGGGCTTGTGTGCCTGAAGGCTCTCCTCTCTCTTCCTACTACATCTAATAAAAGGTACTTACTTCTCCATGTAAATCTTTATTCTCTTTCTATCACCACAGTTGCGGCAATGCTGCTGTTACTGCTGTTGTGATATATTCCACCGAATGGCTAACGTGAGCTTGAGTAAATAACAGTCAGATCCCACAGATCTTTCACCCCGTGAGTTATAAGAAAAGAGAACACACATCACGGTGTGCCGTCATTCTGAAAAGGATCCATTTGCAGAACAAAGTACAGGAACAGAACTGTAGGGTTTCGAGCAAAGTGAGCTTCGAGAAAGGGATCTATTTTCTTTGAGAAATCTACATGCTATTGACCGAGGTCCTGTTTACATGGCTTTTCCTACCCTACGTGTACTGTGATAAGTAAAAAGAAAAGGCATGTCACGCTTCAAGTCTGTTAAAGTTCATACACAGCGAAAACAAAACAAAATCAAGGTCAAATAGAAAATCTTTAATAGCTGTACTGTCAACGTGCCTCACAGGGCTTGAGATCTCTGAGTTTATACAGACAGGATGTATAAAACTGTGAAAGAAAAACCCTGCAATTTCTTTCTCATTATAAAAATAAACTTCTCTATGTTAATGAGCTGCTTAGAAAGTAACTAAACCTTAACATTTTAGCTGAGCTCAAAAATACCTACGAATGCATTTTTAAAGAACGCAGCACTTTGGTCTAGAATGCAAGGGGGGTCGGAGGGTGTGTGTGTTTTTAGTATAAAAAAAAAAAAGCAAAAAAAAAAAAAAAAAGCTGCTGTTGATGAGCGGGGAGGCTGGTAACTGAATCTGGGCTGAGGAGATAGTCCCTGCTGCAGCAGCAGGGCACATTCTTGGGGGGGAGGGCGCGGGAGGCTTCTGCACGGCCACTGCACCCAGCCGCTCCATGGATTATCTGATGTTGCAAGAACCTGATTGCTTGCAGCTTTCTCATCGCCCTCTCATCTGTGTCTTCATTTAGTAAATCGAATCATGTGAGCACGTTAGGCAAATCTGAGACCGTGTCTAACGACCAGCGCCTCTGCAGCAGGCGTTTCCTGTAAACACACCAGGGCCCGCGCCGCTGCGGGGGCAAAAACAGGAGAATCATCTGACACGATGGGATTTTCTCTTGCTCGTTGCTGAAATAATGCTGAAAGAAGTAATTTGTGCAAAGGGGAAATTCGAAAACAAGCCACAAAACACTGATAAAGCTTGCTCGTAAGAGATTCTCTGTTCCCTAGCCTGGTTCATCTGAACATCGCACAAACAATTCATGAACAATTTTGTAAGCAAAGAAGGAAAATGATCCTGATTTTACAAAGAGAAATTGTGCAGAAATGAAAACTGTAAAATTTTATATTCCCATTCATGGCCTAGATGCCCCAAATAATTTAAAAGAGGACTTTAAAATTTGCTCTCTAACTTTGAGCCATTATGTTACACTCTGATCGTGGTTTCAGGCTTATCTCCTTGAAAGCAAAAACACTGCGTATTTACTGTATTTATCTATTCGTGCCAGCGAATGGAGAATGTCATGTAGTGACTTGACTGCTAGAGCAGGGGCCGTTGTTAAAAAAAAAACAAACAAAAAAACCAACAACAACAACAACAAAAACCTGCCAAATTTTATGAGCCCTGTAAGAGAGAAGACTTGCCCAAGATCATGCAGGAAGTCTGTGGCAGGGCTGGGACTGAGCCCAGATCCCTTAAATCCCATTTGTGCCTTAACCACAGGACGGGCCAGATTTAATAACTGCCTGAATACGAATCTAAAGTGAGACAGTCCCTGTGCAAAAAGAATAAATCTTGGCCGATCTCCTGCTGCCTGGTATAGACGGGGTATTTTGCTGCTCAGGTCAGTTGTTTGAGACAAACATCCACACCAGCCCTCCAAAGACTTCACGTTTAGGTAAAGGCTTCCTGTGGCCCCATTTCTGTTTCCATTCTCTCTGACAGCAAGTGTTCTCATGTGCACGATGCAGAAGAGCAGGCCCTGAGCCAGTTCGTAAGACTTTTAGTATGGATTTTTACATAACGTAAGGGCACCTAATGTAATTTAAAAGAGCTTATAAATTTAAGTACATTAGGAGTTGGGGTACTGGAATTAAACTTTTCAGCTTTTGGCAATGTTATTTTACGTTTTCTTCTGTTGTTATGGAGGAGATTATCACAATTTTGGGCACGCTGCCTGGTTCCAAAGTCTACTTTGGGGATAGGTTTAATATTGCGAGACTGTGTAGCAACATATAGTGCAGAACAGTAAACACAGGTCTGTCAGTCTTTCCTGTGCATTTGTTGTAGAAGTTTTTACTTCATCCACAATACACAGATTGCCTTTCTGGAGAAGCTTCAGCAGCAAATGTCCTCAACACAAGGCAAAACAGAGGGAGAAGAAAATAGAAGATTTATTTTCACAAGTTGGCCCTTGCCTCATATCAAACATTTCCACCGTCATGAGCATAAGTCACAGAGGTCACAGTGGCTAATCTGTAAAAATAAATTGGATGTTTTCATTATGATGCATTTTGAGAAAAAAAGGGTAAAAAAGAATAAAAGTCTTAAGATATTCTGAGCGTCTCATTTTTTCCTGAAATGGTCTTTTTATTTTCTTATGTTTTCCGCACAGGTACCGTATCTCAGTGGATAAAAACTATCGTGTTTACAGTCATCCTGGCCCCCGTGAAACACCCCTTGTGATCAAGGTCGGTATATTTCACCTGAAAAGTACCATCTTTAAAAAGGTGTAAAGAAATGAAAGTGTGTGGGGGGAAGTAATGGGCTTTGGTATGCCACGAGAACAAGAACTATTGCAAAACTTGACTCTGCAAGTCTTTTAGGAGACATAGTTAAGAGCAAAAGCACAAGTTGAATATTTTTTAAAGTTTGTGGGCCCTGAAAGTTTTTTTTTTTCCCCCCAAGATTTCAATATAATGACTTTCAAAATGCTAAAATCAGAAAACAATAAAAAGATTGATTTTTTTTTTTAAACAGTCATGGTGTTTCAGAGAGTCATGTGACTCAGGACTTAGGGTGTAACAAACCTGGGAACTCCCACACCCATTTCCAGCAAAATTCTGCTCTGTTCTTCTCTCATGCTGCCATTTGCAGATAATCGATACTTAATGCAGCAAGTCCCGCTGAAGGGAACGGGTCTGCTCCTGCGCTTAAACTTGGGAGTGTTTGTGGTATCAGGTTTGGTCACATAGTCCACATGAGTGTGCAGCAAGTTACAAAGAAACGTGAAGCTCTTGCAATAGAGTGGAATATTTTGCATGCGTGTACAAACACCTGGCTCCGATACATCATACTGCAGGAAAAAAAAAGAATCACACTTAAAGAAACCCCCCCCCAATTGAAATTGCTGATGGTGAGACAAGCCCTACATCAGTTTCCTGCTGTATCAATTCAGAGCTCTTGGAACAGCGGGAGGATCAAGACCTAATGCCTGAAATCCTGTAAAGAAGCAGAGTAAGGCAAAATCCCGTGTTCATGGTTGACACAGCTGATTCACGCAGAGGTTTTTTAACTCTCAGGGAAGTAGTGAAGATGCACTACCTATGTGCCTAGTTGAAGGGCCAGGTCTTCAACATATGTATTTTAAAAGTTTGACCTTATCAGTTTTGACCTTCTTTTCATGGAAAGAATTTGCTTCAAGTTACTGTGAGGCAAGATTGGAATTTGCCAATAAAGATATTTCATCTTCCAGAATTACCTGGTGAATAAGTGTATTACCACATTCCGTAATGTTTTTGATTAATCTTTATTTGCCATGTAAGTGACCTAAATTTCAACCAGAATTGTGTTGCTCATCTTAGACTGTGAGAACATTTTGAGAAAACTTTAAAAAACACATTAACCCCCCCCCACCACCACCATTTTAGTTGCAATTATTTTAGAAATGTACTCCATTCAGGCAGGATGATTTTTATACTGAAGCAAATAAGCCCCTGGGTGTGATCTAAACCCAGTGATGTAAACTAAACTGACTTTAACAGGTCTCCGTGTGTCTTTGGGGGAAAAACAAGAGGAGAGACCACATGGAAACTCACCTCTTTTCTTATCCCATTTACTGGGAGAAGGTGCTAACCTCAGAGTCTAGCGGAGATTAAGCACTTTGCTAACAGTATTACAGATTGCATTTTACTCCTGAAAAGCTCCTCAGTTCCAAGTGGAATACTTCAAAAAGTATTTTAGGTCTTTGGCTGCTGCATTTAATTCCACGTAGAGTCGGCACCTTTGGAGCTGTAAAGCTACTGCCAGAACAGCCCAGCACCCGTGACTGTCAAAAAAAAATGCAAAATACATGAATCCTTGGCCTCTTTTGGGTGGTTTCTGACGCCAATTGCCATCCTTCTGCCCCATTTCCCTCCCCACCCGGCAGCATCTCCGAGTGACCGGCTGGGCAGGGGTCAGGGGTCACCGAGGCTCCCAAAATCAGGCCAGAAAGCGTGGTTTCGGGCCGCTCTACCCACCCATCCACCAGAGGAACCCAGCGGAGGGCACTCAGGAGGGGCATTGCTTTTATTTACATTTGCAAAGACGCAGCTGTAGGATCAGCCCGGACCGATCCGGCCCGTAACGGCCCCTGCGCTTTATGTGGGGGCGATACAAGGCTTTACACAAGCGTCCTCCGCCGCCGTTTTGTTATTCAGGGCGATAACCATCGCCTCAAGTCGCGACAGACAAAAGGCCGCCGGGCCCTAACCGGGCTTCCGTGCTCCCCCCTCACACCGCGGCGGCACAAAAGGAACGATCTCGCCAAGGCCTTCGCCTTCACTGCCCGCCAGGCTCAGGGCCGAGCCGCTACCGGGCCGAACGGCAGCTCTCCGACCGCCCCGGGGACCCGCTCCTCAGGCCGGGGTCCGGCCGCGCCGCCCCTCGCCTCACGGCCCGGCCGCCCCGCCCCACGCCGGGGGGGGCGTGGCCTGCGCGGGGGGGGCGTGGCTTGCGCGCGAGGGGGGGTTGAAAGGGGCGTGGCCGAAGGCAGGGGGCTGCCCCAGCAACAGCTGCCGCGCGAGCCGTTTACAAACAGTGCCCCGAGCGCCAGCGCCGCCGAGTCCGGGCTTCGGCGGCACCGCAGGCGGCCGCCCCCGCTCCCCTCCTCCCTCTGCCCCCGCCTCAGGATGCCGGCTGGGGAGGCGGCTCAGGCACAGGTGAGGGGAGGGCTAGGGGTCAGTTTCCAGGGGGTCCGGCCCCCCCTCCCCTCCTCTTTCCCTCACCACCCCCCTCCCCCTCCTCCTTCGCACACCTGAGGGAGGCGCAGGCCCTCAGCCGTGAGGGGTCGGTTGTGTGACTGACCGGGGGGTGGGGTGGAGGGGGTGTCGGTCCCTTCTGGGCCGTTTGAAGGGGATCTGGGGGCTACACCCCGCTTTGTGAGGGGAGAGGTGCGCAGCGCCCCCCCTCAGAGCAGGGCCGCCCACCCGTCCCGCCCGCGGCCGCCCCTGGGGGAGAGGAGGAAGGGCAGGTGCGTGGGGGGAGGCGGCTGTGGGCGGGGGGGAGGAAGGAAGGGCCGGGGAGGGGGCCAGGTGTGCGGGCAGCCGGGCCGCCTCAGCCTCGCCCCCTCCTGGGGCGGCAGGTAACCAGCCCCTCCCGCAGCCCCCTCCCCGGGGGCCGGCCGATCCCGCCGCCTGGGGCGGGCCGGGCAGCCAGAGGCAGCGGCGGGCGCGGAGGGAGAGGAGCCCTTCCCTCCTTCCCTCCCTCCCACACACCCACCCCTCAACTTCTGCCTGTCCCCGATTTTCCTCCTCCTGCCCGGGATCGCCTCCCCCTCCCCTGCGTCCCCCCCCACCTCCCCCCGCGCAAGTAGGTGTCTCAAACTTCCATTGTATACCTGGGAATTCGTTCCTCAATACTCCAGGCGTCCAGCCTGGGTTTTGGGGTGTTTTTTTTTTGCCGGGTGCGTTGGGGGTGGTGGTGTGTGGAGCGGGAAGAGACTATTTCTTTGTGAGTCAAAGATGTTCCTGGAAGAAGGATTTGTAGTAAGTGGCTCATGGGGCGGAGGGGGGGGGAGGTTGTTAATGAAAAGTTTATTGATCCGTTTTGCCAGTTTTTGTTTCGTTTACCTTTGTCTTCTAAAGACTAAACCCTTTCTGATCATTTCTTTATCATCGTGTTTTTCTTCCTTTTTTTTTTTTAAGGGAAATAGGAAGTTTAGAAAATAAATAAATAAGCCTCAACTGACTTCTTAAGCAACAAAAGACGTTGCCAAGTGAGGACAATAAAATTCTAGAATATCTAGAGATTGAATTTCATTCCTGTTCCGTGATACCCACTGGACTTTCTGTTTCTGGGCGTGGGGTTTTTTTTTGTTTGTTTGTTTGTTTCCCACACAGAAAACCTGCAGCCAAAGTAAGGTCTGTATGTAACTCTAATGAGCCATCCCATAAAATGTGCTGTGTGACTCCCAGTAAGTATTTGAATTGACGTATAATAGTTTTGAAGTGGTAGTGAACAAAAATCTTTATGTTGGGTTATTGATCTGCTGATGAAAGGGGTTTGAATTTGAAAAGGGTTTAGTTTAGGGGTTTTGTGTGTTTAAAGGTTTTTTTAAGGCAACGTTTTTTTTATTTTTTTATTTCTGAAATGACCTTGAGAGCTTTAAAACTACATCAGTTTCTACCAGTGGGTTTGAGGGAGAGGCAGTAGTAGAAGGATCTAGTGAAAATCGAAAATAGAAATAGGAACTGAAGTAGATGCAGTGAAATGTTTTCTTATAGAAGTATGTGAAAAGGGAAGTTTTTGTAAGAATGTGTGAAAAAGAAAAAGAGGGAAATAACGCAGTTTCAGATGCAAGGAGAGAGAGAGCATATCATTCTTCACATTTTATTAGGCCCTGAAATGCAGGAGTGATACGATCTGGAAGACACAGAAATAAAACGCCTAACTACAAGTTGAATAGCAGGCATTGACTTGCTGACCAATGCTTACATGCTTGTTGGTTGGTGGGGGCTGGTTTTGTGTCTGCAAAGGTATCGGAGCACAGTGCTATGACAATGGCTTGCAAATGCTTTAACGCCATGTTTTATTGCTCTTAGGAGCTCTTATTAACTGTTGGTTTGGGAATACGACTAATACTTTAATTTGCGATGTCCACACTAAAGTTTAAGCGTTTCCTTGGATAATATAAAAGGACAGTTTCAAATAAGTAGGATAAACTGCATTCTTTGCAGAGGGGGAGGGAAGAGGGGAAGGGTGGAGGAGGTATTTTTTTTTCTTCCCCTTTACTAGTTCTGTAACTGAGTCAATATTTTAAGATCTGTAGCAGGAATGTGGCTTTGTGATCACTAATTCTGTAACTTTTTTAATAAGCAATGTGGTAATTCTCTGCTAAATATTTGCATTTTATATCTCACCACTCGTTCTTGAAAACAGTATGAGTTTTCAAGTTTTGTCTTTAAGTTTTTTTGGATGCTGTATATAAAAAAAATAACTTTAGAAACATGGTTATTACAGTGATTATTGATTGGCTTGGCCTACAGCCAAGGAACTCTTCTGCATGCACCAGAGTTGCTGATTTATATTCTATAGATTCTTTTTTTTAATATGTTAACTCTTTTTGAATCGTTTAACAGTATATCTAGCTATTTAAGAACAGTAGATCAGTTTTTAGTTAAGGTTGTTCAATTATGTCTTCATCGCTTTGGAGTTGGTTGAATGACTTGACATGAGATTAAGCACAACAAAAGAAAAGGCAGGGGAACAACAGCTGCCTTCCAGTACCAGAGCACTAGTATTCTTAGCAGTTAAGCATTTTACCTTTTAGTATTACGTGGTGTCAGGTTTAAATGTTAATATTTCTATTCGTGTTTACAAGAACCTTAGGCATTCTGATAAAACATCAGACACTCGAATCCTGGATCTTCGTGTTTTGGGGTTGTTTGTCTCTTGCATTTTTAAGAAAATTATCTTAAGATCTCATACTGAGGAGTGAATTGATCTCATTAACTTTTCAGACAAAAGTAGCAAACAGTCACCACTAGTTTGTACTTGTTTAGTTACTGTGTGGTAAGAACTTTAAGGTGTGTCCTTAATGGCAACTGACGATTCTTGCTGCGAAGCCTTGTTTATTTTAGGTAGATGTTTTATACAGAATTTCCAGTGGGACAAATTGCTACACTGACTGCAGTTATTCTTTCTGAAGACTGGCTGTAAGCATAAGAGAATAATTTTGCCATGCTGCAATCAGTATATATTTTAAAATTGAAGCCATTAAGTTTTGCTGTGTATTTTGAGGCTTTTCCTACTTCCTTTGTTTAAACGTTCTTAAACTGTGCATATCATATATGCATTTAAAACATTCATGTGGCACTATTGGGGCCGAATTTAAATTTAAAATGAATACCTATGTCCTGGTTGATCAAAATAGAAAAAACATTTCTTTAAATAAGTGGATGTTTTCTGTTTTTGAATGTGGTAAGAAGGCTATATTTGTATCTTGTAAACAAAGTTTCATATTAAGTGGTCTTTAGAGAATGGCTTCTAGGCTTTGGATTAGAGGATTTTTTTCTTTTTTTCATTTTAAGTGAATAACGTTTTTTGGTTTTGCTTTGTTTTGGTAAGGGTGCGCAATCAAGATTGAGGGAAGGGGCTAGAAAGAGGAAGATAATAAACTTTAGCACCTTTTATCAGACTGTCTTACACAAAAGGTTACTTCATTTTGGTTTCCCCTTTCATTAGATCCCACTCAAAAAATTCCCTTTTGAGCACTTATTTCTTATCTTCTGAATGTATCTTCTTGTTACTACTCTATTTTCATTTAGAACTATGTTGATAGAATAATATATTTTATGTGAACAAAGTGCTAAGTTATTACAGTGATCGGGGGGGAAATAATTTTAAAAGGGAACTGTGGGTTTCACTTGGACTTTCAAAACTGATTACAATAAACTTTTAGTTACAAAAATCTGAGAGCTTGTAATTAAGAAGTTCTGGGGAAATGTTAAGTAAATTTTAACTTCCCTTTGTTCTTTAGGACTTTTTTGTTGTCCCAACTCTTTCTAACCTGAATCTTGATTGGGAATTCATTGTCCTAGTAAAAGATTCCATACACTGTACATGTAAATACCCTCCCTCTTTCCTGTGTTATGAAATGCTGTAACTACCACTGGCATATGGAAAGAACAGCCCCCCCCCCCTTCCCTAAGGTAAAATGGGCTAAGCTTTCTTTTCTTTGCAAGAAGCTGAAAGAAGAGTTTGACCTTTGAACTCGCCCTCACACTTCCACACTGCTTTCAGGATGATTGAATAACCAAGGATATTTGCCTGTGTCTTATGCTTATTTATCTCACTTAAAATGTTCTAATACTTAACTGTTGAGGTATTGTCTTTAAATATAGCAAGACAGTATATTTCAGTTACAGCAGGGCTGCCATTTGCCAGCTCAGCCCTCTTATTTTTGAGACTCTTGATTTAGAATGTCAGCGTTCCAATCAGATACTCTTTCCACATCTCATAACTACATGAATTTTAACTCACTATTTACTTTTTATGGACTTTGGGTCATTTCTGATGACCTTTGACACCCCCCCCCCTTTTAAGGTGACTTTAGAACAAAAAAGTTTTTTCTTTCTGGTGCATTAATATGATCAGGGGATTCTGCTGACTACTGTATGCATGCTTTTAGAGAGATGTGACTCATACCACAAGAGATTTGCAACTGAATACAAAAGTAAGGACAAGGATATGACCAAGCTATGTAAGATTCTCAATATGTGTTGTATTTTAGGACTAAAAAAACCAAACACAGTTTTCCAGCCTAAACTTACCTAGGTTTTTGTGCCCCTCCAAACAGAGAGCTACTCTCAAAACAATTTGCTTTTAGAAATCAACTTTATTCAGGAATTTCACTGGGGAAAAAAAAATCTTTGTTGCTGATGAAACCCTATTTATGCCAGTCCTGGGTATATGTCAGTGAGGGAAAAAAATATTAAAATGTCTACTGTTATAGTCATATGACTTTGGTCAGAGAATAGTTTATCACAAATCTAGCTCTTCTGAGTCTTCCTCACTTTTTTTTTTTTAAGGGGGGCCACAAGAGAAGTGATATGATAAGAACAGGCTTTCCATTTCAAAGTAAAACAATTGATGTGTGGGGGGAAAGAGTTACAAATCAAAAATATAGGTGACAAACTTGTTTTGAAACATAATGTCTATGAGTTCATTGCAAAAGATGGAATTGGTTATCAAACTGCCTTGTGAATTTCAAATGAAAGAACAAGAGGAAATGTGGTTATAATATGCAGGAAAATCTATGTAGATCAGTGTGACTTACAGGTTTGAGCAGAAATCCATCCAAGTATAAGTGAATAATTGACTGGATGGTGATTTTCTATGTGCTAAAGATTTTATGTAACGAAAAGTATCAAAGTCTGAGTTTGTTTATGCGCAATGGGTACACTTGCATTTTTCAGTGTAATAAAGTGAGTACAGTTTGCCTCTGACATAAACTACATCAGGGAAATTAAAGGCCCTTGTGTTGTGCTTCCACTTTATCATGATAGTTGAGAACCAGTTGGTGAAATCCTTTTTTTTTTATGGTGTTCAAATTTGTATACGAAACTGCTGCCTGTTTGAAAGGTCAGATTCTTGTGGGTGCTAACTCTCCTTTCTAGGACTGTTTGGCATTGTGAAGCCCAGTATGTTGGGCTGCATCATCACATACATCCCTTTTGTCCACTAGTGTGAGATAATGTAATGCTGGGCAATTAAAAAGTTTAGTCTCATCAGTCTCTGGGTCTCTGGAAGATGTCCCACCTGCATGGAAGAAAGGAGGCAGCTATTTGAAGTGTCTATTTCTAGCACTTTTCTATTTTAGTATCTTCAGATGTTAGTCCAGGGGATGACTTAAGTAGAAATAAATGTCTTTTCCTCAGACTGTGAACCTTTTTCCATCCTTCAAGACTGATTTTTGCAAATACATGATTGTGGATTTGTTTGAAAGTGACAACTTCAAAGTCAGTGCTCTGCAGAGGGGGGGGGTAAGAAGTTGCTGTTTTTTTTTCCCAAGGTACAGGGGTTTGAGCTGTTTTTGTGTAAAGTTTAGATTCAGAGTTGAAATCAGGTGAGAGCACTAGGGGAGATTAATGACCTTAACAAAGTGAACTCTTTGGAAGTGACTAAATTCAAATTCAGGAATAGTAAAAGAACCTCTTTTCCTGTTAATTCACCTAAGCTGCCCAAAGGGATGCAACTTGCCTATAATTGCTATGGAGGAACTCCTAGCTCTTGAGTAATAAGGAATTAAATCTAATTTGGTAAACTCTGAATTTACTACTTTTTTGTAGTTGTGGCTGCTGGAGAGACCTAACATCCTTCTGCCAGGAAGTAAAAAAAAACCAGTCAAATTTGCTTTTAAGGTCTCTGAAAATACCTTCTTTCAAATGAAAACCAAGACTAAACATATAAGTCAGTCCATGTAAGGTGAAACTGACTCAACAATAAAAATGTATCACTCATTGCACCAAGAGAGTCTTTACCTGCTGTGGAGAGAACAATAAACTGTTTTGTAAGGTAAGGGGTCATTGCCAGTTTAAGTCCCTGTAACTTCTTGATTTAATGAAATTGCATCATCTTATAGTAGTGGTGAAATGTGTCCCAGACTTATTTAAAATAGGATTGCTCTTGTGTCTCTCTCGGCCTTTCTACAACTTTGAATTGTGTAAAGTACACTTTGGGTTTGTGGTTCCTGAGAAATTCTCTCCTAATCAGAGGGGTAAAAAGGGAAAAAAATCTGGCTGTTAGAGCAGTCCTTCTGAACTTTAAAAGTCAATACTTATTTGTAGCACTTCCTCCTTTAATGCCAAGAATTAGTCTCTTTTATATTTGCTCTTGCTCAGTGGAGGAAAAACATGTGCAAAATGATGCAAGCTTATATGTTCTCTGCTTTAAAAGGAATAATTACATCTTTTGATAGAAGAGGCATTCAGTTCACTGAGGAGACACATTCAGCTCATCCATCCTCTGCCAAAACACTGTTAGACATATAGCCTTAAAGAAAAAGGGACTCCACAGGAAAAGGTTTTTTAGAGAAAGGATATCCTTTGTTTCTATTAGTATAGATGTCTGAAATGGGGGGAGGGAGTTTTCCTAATATTGTTCATTATTAACTACTAGTTATTTTCCACTGGTGATTAAAATCCTGTTTGCTAGACTTCAGGGGGAAAATGACTTGCATGTATGTCTGTCTTATCTGACTACAAAAGAGCTTTCAATGCAAACTCTAAAGTGTTTGTGGAGAAATGCCTGGATAATAACATTCTTGCATTCTAATATATATGTCTCTGTTTCTTCAGTGCTGTTTTTATGAATTGTCTTAGTATCATTGCATTGGGAAGCTCTGTAGCGTTGTTAAAGGGACTGTAAAAGGAAAAGAGAGTAGCCTCTCTCTTGGAGAGGATAAAAATAAAAAGATAAGCCATGAAAACGCCTCTAAGAGTTTAAGTTTAGGGTAACTTTGAAAACTTCAAGCCTGAAGGATGAAGACTAACAAGGGGGCTTAAGTTTGCAGATTTAGGGAGTGGAAATTCCAATTTAGGGTCATCTTTTATGTTCTCTTTTCAACCTGAACCGTCTTCGTTTTGATCTTTCCTGCAACTGAAACAAACAACTCTCTTCCTCCCCTTCCTCCCCCTAAATCTCCATTTCCTTTAAAGGTACTCATGTTAGTTCTTTATCAGACTGAACTGTTAAACTATATTTAAAAACATTTTTGTACTTGAACACTTGGTACAAAAGCATATGTGGATGAGAAACAATGTTAGGTGCACTCACATGCTCCTGCATTAACAAAGAAATACACTGGGATGTTGTGTTAAAATGATTTACTGTTAAAAGATAGAAGGGAGTAGCTCTTCCTTTCCCTAGAAAGCTATAGAATGCACAGTAATGAAGGATAAGTTATTGGCTTCATGTAGTAGTATGAAGAAAAGCTGACTCTTCTGCTCTTCTGCAAAGTAATGTTTTATCTATGCTGACTTTATAGCTTTCCAGTCTTTTAGCTGAAGTCATAGGCAGATGGGCAGTTTTACTCTTTCAGAAATAAGGTCACAGTCTATGCAGCAAATAGTATGGTGTCTTCTTGAGACTTAGGGGCTTCTCTTCCCTCAAATTGAGGTAGATAGGAAAGATGTTTTTGTTTAATATAGGAAAGCACCTTATTGCGTGAGGTGCGACATGTATGCGTTTCTTCTTAAATGGAGTAAGGAAGTTTTGTGGTTGCCAGAAAAACCGTAATACCTGTAGAAACAAACTTGAAATTTCATGCTGTGGATATCTGGAAATCTGACTAATGGTTTGAAGCAATTGGTGAATTAGAACATCACAATGACACTTTGCTTCCCTTTCTGTCAAAACTTGGGAGCCTGTGAAGGCCACAGCACACCATTAATGCTGAGACAGTGGAGCCATTGTTGCTGATGGCTTCTGCAAACTTGACACACTCAACCTAGGAGACTATAGGTACTATCTCCAGAGTTTGGAGCTCTTGCATATTGTTAGCAACTACTTAGGGATGGTATTTCTGCTTAATATCCTGTGTGTGTACTAGGTGTGGTGCAACTGGCTTAACTTTATGCAATTATATATGTGTATTTTTAAAAAAAACAAAACTCTAAATCGCAAACTTCAGCCTTGTCTCAGGCTTTTTTTTTGAGAATTTGAAGTTATATTTATGCATGAGCTACTCTGCCAACACCTCAATATAGAAGTGCCCAGGCAAAATAGATAATGTCCATGAAATAGTTTTTACTTTTAGTCTCAATGAGGAATAAGTAATGTTAACTGGTTCATTTTATTTATGTTCATAAGATAGAGCTAAAACAACTATTCTAAACTTAAAAATTGAAATAAAAAAAAAAGGTGCTTAAATAACCTGTGGTTTCCAATAAGCAATCAGCAGTATAAAAGCTATTTCATTAGTGATGCCAAAGAATGGCAACCTGTACTGAGGTATAAACATACCAAAAGATGTAAAATAACTTTTAATAGCCTGAAACTTCTTGACATAAGGAAAACTGAAGATTATTTTTTTTAAGTGGAATTGAGTTACATGAAAGTTTCTCAAGTCAAATTGACACAGTAATAATTAATGTCGTTAATATGCAGCAGCTGGTGTTCTGAGTTTTTGAGTGGCTTTCTCGTTCTTTGCTGGCACTGGTTTATGGAGGACTTAAAACCTTGTGGAACCGTACTAGGATAGTGGAAGAAACTCTGGTCATCTATCAAACAGTGATAGCTTTGCTACTGGCTTTGAATGTAAGGATCTGCTAACAGTATGTTAAAGTAGTTATGTCTGAGTACATATCTTCTAGTATACAGAAAAGTAACTAAGTATCATATACTTAATTTGTAACTCTTCTAGTTTTCTCACTTCTGTTTTTTTTTTTTTTTAAAAAGTGTTGCAGCAACTAGGTCAACTTCTGTAATCATTCCAGCTTGGCTTTTACAGTTTAACAATAGATTTATTAGCACAAAATTAGCTAGGTATAGTTGTTTTTCCTGGTACTAACTATGCAGCTTTTATTCCCAGTGCTCTATGGTGTTTAACATGGGAAATTCAATGGTTAGTCTTTGCTATTCTCTAGAAGGTGTGTTTAGAGTTTTTATTACATATTCATGGCAATTTTGAAATGGAGGAAGTAGAAATACAGTAAAATTACTATTGATAGGTCATTTCCCAAAGAAATCTTTGAGACTGTAATACGTCGTCTTTGGTTGTGTAATTTAATAAAAATAAATTAAACTTCTCTACAGGTACCTAATTAAAATTTTCTCTGTTTTAATAATCCATTTATATGCAGCATCTTTTTGGTGTGGTTCTTAGGTTGTGTGGCAAGTGCAATGAAAACAAGATGTTCTCATCTGTCCAGTTCAATATTTATATATGTTTTGTGGTGTTTATAAATATAATGGGTATTGCTGCAGACCTGTTGAAACATTTGACTGAAGGCCACACAGCCAAATATGACTCGGTTGTGAACTGAAGTTTGCTAAATACCCAGGCTCTGGAGTATTGGAAGAATAAAGCACAGTAGATGGCATCCTGCAGTTGAGAGGAATTTGCCAATTCTGGACAGACCATTCTAGGAAATGCCTGGGTGGGCTGAGCAAGACAGGTTCCTCCTGACCTGCTCATTCACCTCCATGCAGTTGCAGTGAGCACTGGAAGAAGTGAGTCCTGTCCTGTGGTGTGAGATGCATGTTGATGTTTACACATGGATAGGGGAGTCAGAAGTCAAGATTTCTTGACTTTCTTTATTGTGAGGAGGAATAGTAATTCTTTATTTTCAACCTTGAGTTTATCTGTAGCAAATGTATCGCTTTTCAGCTATTGAAGGGAAGGATTTCCTGTTATGCTCTGTTCCTTTACTTAATATTTCTGTCTGATACTGGTGGGTTGTGTCTGGTCTTTTGACAGTGAAAGACAACAGAAGAAACACCAGGTACTGCGTTTTGTTGAGCTAATATACATACCTCCAGCCACTAATAGTTACAGTGCTCATCAGAACTGCAGGTTGTCCACTTTCCCAAGGAAGCAATAGTACAGAATTAAGGCAACTCTTGACACTGCTGCTGCTGCCTACAGGGTTTTGAATAACAGGAATGTAATTAATCAGCATTTTTGATCCTCAGATCCAAGGCATAATATCTTTACTAGGAAGAAAGGTTTTGTTAATAATGGATAAAATCCTAGAGTAGATATTTGGTTTGTAGCTTTAGCATGTGTTAGCTTGTCTAAACAGAGTGTAAAATCATGCCTACTTGTAAAAACCATATATCTAATCAGTGAAGTGTATAATCACCAGATATAAAAATAAGACTAGAGCTTTGTATCTCACCTTCTGACTCCAGTAGTAGTATCTTTTTTCTTCTCAGTTTAAATATAGTTCTGTCTAGTTGCAGCTGTATTTTTCTCCAGAAACGCTACCTACTTTTTTTTTTTTTTCAGTCTATAGGTACTATCTCGTGTATATGATGATATATCCAAGAACAATAGTTGCTTGAACTGCAGCTAGGCATTTCAGATTCCTGAAACAGGAATATCTTGCTCTGCTTTGCAATGCTGCCTAGAGGATGAACTGTGGCCAGTTCTTCAAAAGTGTTCAGAGCCTCCTATTAAAAATAGTGAAAGCTTGAAAAGCATTCAGCAGCTAATGCAGGTTGGCGGAGGTGTGTGAAGTACTTTGAAGAGCCAGGGAGGAAGAAGTCTCCAAAGGACTTGTCCAAACCAATTGATACCTAAGACAGTTTGGATCCAAAGTGCTGTTAAACTTCTCTTGTGACCCTTCTGTTAAAGTTATATGCTCTGTATTTACCATGTGTGGTTGTGAGGACAGGTTTAGTTTTTTAGACAGCTGAGTAATGTCTGCTTTGGTACACTTAAATGACATGAGGTTGAAACACGTTTTCAAAGGGTTTACGAGAGAAGATGTTATTGATTAATTGAGGTGGATTTTTCACACATCAGTGACCAACCTAGAGCCTTCCCAGAGATTTAATCTATGCCTGTCCCTTTTTCTAATAAATCTTTAAGCGTGTGGTTTGAGTAGAACCGTGTGTGGTGGTCCCTCTTACGAGGGTATTTCTTCTCTACTCATCCCAGAATGCTGTGGAAAATAGGAGATTGAGTGTGCATTTCTGCTGGTTTTCTTCTGTTTTTTCTCTACCGTGACTTGTTGCTCTATTGTGTATATACTGTAATGCCACAAATTGGAGAGCTTATTAAAGCATAATCGTCTTTTTCTGTATTTGTAGACAGTAGCAAGGAAATAGTTGATGATGAATCTCAGCAATTTAGTATGTGGGACTTCAGGCACTCTAGTGTCTGGCTCTGACTGTGTATACCAGAAATGCCTCTGGCCAACTTGTAGGATGATTCTTATACTGTGGCTCTGAATATAAAGGCATTAAACTCTTTATGTTTGTTCAACTTTTATCTTCCCTGGATATTCATTACAGATGTTCAGGAGTCTTTCAAAGTCGATGCTCATTTTTGGTTTGCAAATAAATTATTTTCAGGCAGATAGTCACCATTTATGTACCTGAGCTTTGCCACAGCATGTTATCCTGCTGTGTAAAAAATACCTCTTAAAACTACAGCAGAAATAGAACAAAATAGCAAGTTGAAACATGAAGTAAAACATGTGAACCACCACCCTTTGATATGTTTTTACTTATGTTTTACAAAAGGTAAGGCTTTTTGAATACTTCAACTTCAAACTTTTGTTACAGCTTCTCCACCTGTAGGGGCTGTGTGAAAGCCAGAAAGTCAGAACTCAATGAGGAAGGTACAAAGGCAAAAGTGAAGGTGGCAATAGAAGCAATTCAGAAATGTTGCACCATAGACTGAACCTGCCTATTACAAAAGATTTTTGAGTCATTATGCAGAGAGGAAGTGTTAATCATGGCAGTGATAAAACTGAAAATGGGCATAAAGGGTGTAGTTAGAAAAGAGGCTTTGGCTGCAGAAAATTCATGCTTTGTAGCTATCAACCTATCAGCCAGTGGCTTGTCCCCTCCTACACTCTCTACCATAGCCCCTAAGATTCCTCCCTTTGTGTTTAACTTAGCATATGATGAGTCTTTGGCCCATTCCTGAAATGACTTGGGTTTAAAAAGCTAGAATGTGCTTGGATGTTAGATTTGATCGTCATCTAGACCTGGACTAGAGGACTGGACAATGAAGACACTAGGTTCTGGATATGTAGCAAAAAAATGGAAGTCAAGCAACTGGCAAAAATAACTTTATTCTGTATTAGCATTCTGATGGGTTTTTTACCTATCTTCATTCAATCCAGGATCTCGTTGTCTGCGTTGATGGTAGAAAAGGAGCTGCTAACTTTTCAAATTACAACCAAAGAGTATTCTTGGGGCCAGCCTGTATTGTAGTGAGTGGATAAAGTATTTGAGATGTTAGATCTATTACTCCTAGCAATGTGTTGTCATGTTTCCTTTCTCAGGTGGTTATCTTGCCTGGGCTTCACTGTTGTGTGATAGGTGAAGGTATACAATATAGTTGAAGACATTGTATCAAACCTTGGGTCTATAGATAGAGATAGTTGCCTTTTTGCTTCAGCTGGTTAAAGGTCGTGCCCCATTAACCTCCATGGCTGATAGATATACTGGTTCTGCCAGCAGGTGACCTTACAGGAGCGTTATCTGCAAACATGTTTGGGCCACTGAACTGTATAAACAGTTAAAGTTCTAGTGACTGAGTTCTGCTGAAATAGTTTAAGGTTTAATGGCTTAAGACAACCTTTTTCTGTCTAGCATCACTGATCAGAAATGGCTTGAGAAAGTAACCTCAGCTGCGTGCATAGCCACATCTTTACCTGCTACAGCTTCTTGTCATGGAAATCTCTGTAGCCTGATCTATTACAGGGTTGTGTTTGAATTGTTACCCTTTCATTAGCTGAATTGAAACAAATGTTTCCTTTTTTTTTTCCTCTCCAAATAAAAGCAAGGCAGAAGTGGAAGTTGAGATGAATTTTAAAATCCTACTTTGTCCATATGTCTTCTGCTAGAAGAGCAGCGGAGCGTACTGTGTTCTGAGGCATATTAATTCAAGTAATGTGAACCAATGGCCAGCTGTCTTTTATGAAATAATTTGTGAGAGTTCGAGTTAAATTTTGAGTGCATTCTTTTCATCAGATATTCGTGTATTTGGAAATGTGCTTCATGTCAAAATGATTGCTCTTCAATTTATATGGGGTTTTTTTTGGCCTCAAAATTTGATCAAGCTGAGTCATGAACTCCACAATACTGTAATTTGCCAGCCCAAAGACTGGTGGCCATTAATTGCTGCTAGCAGACATTATAACTCTTACAGACTTAGAGACTTAAACTAGAATTGTGAATAACTATATTATAATCTCTTTTAATCTTGCAGAATCTTAAATCTTCCCTTTGGAGTATAATCAATAAAGAATACTTTTTGTTGCATGCAATTTGAAATTAGAAGCATTTCCTTTTTAAGTGTCATAGTTGGCCTTGTGGATGATTTTAAATACTAAAATACTGTTCAAGAAACAGTATCATTAGTTTATTTCAAACTTTGAGGTGATCTAATTGTACCAGACCCAAATTTTGTCACAGAGGTTGTAAATCTGTGTATGATAGGAAAAGCTTTGAGTAGTGGTATTACTGAATAGTTCTTAATGCAAAGATTTGGTCTGATGCTTACTGTGTACCAGAACTATGAAAGCCAATTCCAAGCTTCCTAGTCTTGGTGGGGAAAAGAAAACCAACAAACTTGCTCAACAGCTTTTAGGAAATAAACAAGCGAAGTTTTACTGTGTCTCTAAACACTGGTTTCACAGGTTTGAGGAAGGTCTTGCTGCATTTAGTTGTTATGAATTCAGTAGTATTGGAATTTGGTTTCAGCAGCTTTATGCAACTGGATAAGACTTAGTTCAGAATAGGTAGCAGGCAAAGTGTTGCTTTTCTATGTCAGTTTTCATACAGAAGCCTAGCTACAGAGACGTAGAGATGTTCAAGACCATCCTATTTCAACTGTGGTAGGTAGGAGAATGACCAGACAGCCTTCTAGCTGTCCTTCATTGACTATTTATTAGATGTATACTATCTGTGTTCAAAAGAGTTTGATAGTTCTCTAGCCCTAATTTTTTCATTATTTGGGAAACAATACTTTCCTTTTCTTTTGAAAAGACTGACTTGACTATTTTCTTTCTTCTCCAGGTGCTGGAGTTCTTTGTGGCATTGACTTGTCCTTTAGTGTATTTTGCTGAATGCAACTATTTGAAAAGTTTATACAAAAAACCTGAGTGCAACTGACTGTTTCTACAGACTTGAAGAAATAGTTCAAAAAAACCTCATTCTGTCACTGAGAAAACTGATGGATACACTTGCAGTGATGTGTGAACGCAGATAAAAATGAAAAAGAAATAATTTTTTGCTTGTGGAATTCTTTTTTCTGGCAAAGCTCTTTTATCAGACTTGTAAGCACATGTTGGAGTACTTTACAAGTGTCCTTATTGTGATCAGCGAGCATCCCCAAAGAACTGAAACCTTACATTAAAACACGTAATAGGGAACAGAACGTAGGAAACATGCCAACTCAGCCTCTCTTGGCATACATGGATGGACCGGATGGAATAGCCAGTACCGTTGGTGCACAGATGGAGAATAATGATGCCTCAATGACAATAAAAGGAACAAACACAATTTCTTACAAAAGCTTGCAAGAAAAGTTTCTCATGCAAGCTGAGGGATGCATGCCTCTGGACTGCATGTTTTGTGATGAGACTTTTAAACATCCTGAAGAACTTGGTAAGCATGTTTTAACTCAGCATAGGCCCACTCTTTGTGAACCAGCTGTCCTGCGTGTTGAAGCAGAGTATCTTAGTCCTCTAGATAAATCTCAAGTAAGAACAAACTTGCCTTCACCAGACAATGAAAAGGACAGTGAAGAACTTAGTTGTGAAGTTTGTGGACAGACGTTTGATGAGGCTTTTGACGTTGAGGCACACATGAAAAAGCATAAAGATTCTTTCATGTATTGGTGTAATGTATGTGGAAGAAGATTTAAAGAGCCTTGGTTCCTCAAAAATCACATGAGAACACATACTGGAAAGCCTGGTTCTAGAAACAAGCACCAACAAGGTTCTGAAAGCCCCATAACAATAAATGAGGTGGTGCAGGAGCATGTAACTGAAAACGTAACGTCACCTTACAAAATTTGTATGGTTTGTGGTTTCCTATTTCTCAATAAAGAGACTCTAATTGAGCACAGTAAAGTGCACACCAAAGAATCAGTACCCAGTACTGAAAGCCCCCAAGTGACTGCTGGACCTAATGCAGAAGAAATGTCTCAAAGAGAGGAATTTTTGCGATTCTTGAACTTAAGACCAAATGTGGTTCCAGAAAATGACAAATCACAAAAGCCTGTGAAGTGGATAGCTGAACTAGATCCTTTCAACACATACCAAGCATGGCAGCTGGCTACCAAAGGTAAAGTTGCAGTTGGCCATGGCCAAATTAAAGAACCAGGACAAGAAGGAAGTACAGACAATGACGATTCATCTTCTGATAAAGAAGAACTCGGTGAAATTTGGAATGCAAATAAAGGTAGCCATACTGAAACTACAGGGAAGTCAAAAGTAAATAAAAACAGCAGTTATACAGGGAATGGTAACTTATCCCAAGACAAATTGAAACATCCAAGTGGTGAAGTGCCTTCTATGGAGATGGATTCTAAATTGTCTCAGAACAAAGAGAAACCAACACACTGTTCAGAGTGTGGTAAAGCCTTCAGAACATACCACCAGCTAGTCCTTCATTCCAGAGTACATAAGAGAGACAGGCGGACTGATGGGGAGACTTCAGCTGCCTCAAGAACATGCTGTGCTGATATAATGGCAAGTCTGGATGAAAATGGAGCAGCAGAACGAACGGAAGGAGGCTCTGAAGATGGATCTGAAGATGGGCTTCCAGAAACACTTAATTTAGGTGAGTAGCATTTTGAGCATGTAAGCTTGCAATAGCTGTTAGTGTATTGTTTAGGAACTTGTTAAAGCTGAAGAATGCACCTTGCCTTTCTCAGTTATCTTTTCAAAACTTGGCCAGAGGTATGAAATGTTATGGTGGGGAAGGGGGGAAAGAGGAAAAAATGAGAGGGAAAGAAAGGTTCTGACACCACCATTTTGAGATCTTTGAAGTTGTGTTGGGCCTTCTTGCAGTTATGATTTAGGTTACAGGAATCATTAAAATAATTTTAATATCAGTCACTCTAGGAAAAGTCACTGCTTCCTTTCACTGCTCCTCCAACTCCCCTATACCTGCAATATCAAGATGCTTAGTTTTACTGGGTGCTTTTGAGTGTTGCATATTCTTGTCCAGCACACGTTGTTACAAATGGTCTTTCTGAAGTAATCATTGCAGATTTCCTGCATCTTGTAATGCTCAGTATCAGCAGCTGTTATGATCCTGAGAAGTAAAGAATAGTTCTAAACCTTTGCTATCAAACAGCAGGTTATATGTTTCTTTTGCCCAGTATGTAAATGGACAGGCTAAATGTCAGAACCAGCAATTTTAGATTAGTTGTGTAAGGACATGCATGCAGGCTATTAGTATTTGGACAAAATGTATGTAAGAGTGGTATATATTTATCTCCTCTTCCCTGAAGGGTTGCTAAAAGTTCTCTTTGATGGAGTACATGGGCTCCAGGTTACCCAGGATTAATTCTGCATCTTACTGTGTCTTAGAAAAATAAGTGATGCTGAATGATTCCTTAATTGAAAAAGATAGCATGTCTGGGGGCAAAAAGGAATAGCAAAAAGTCTTGCAGCTAATCTACACTCTTGTGTGTGAAATGCTTTGGGTCTGCATTTAAAGAACAGACACTTGCATAATCTCAAGAAAAGACACAACGTACAGAATGTCCTGGCACACACAACTGACTTTTCCATTTCTGGTAATGTGCAGCCCTTTATTTTGCCTCCAGTAACAAAGGAATGGAATTATTACCTAATGTTAACTTGCTTGTTTTGTTTCTCAGTGTCTTATCCTAAACTACACCAGCTTTCATTGTGAGATGCTGAGTCACGCTTATTGAGACATTATCTGTTTGTTTAAAACAGCTATGGCTTGGCTTAGCCACAGTTTAGCCAGACTTAGCATTTCCAGTATAGAAGCTTTCCAACATATAGTTTAAAACTACTCTCTCAAGTTCCTATCTACTATGGATCTAACATTCTAGTCAAGCAGAACATCTCCTTCCTCCTCTTCCCACTGTAGCTTTCTAGTCAGATTTGGCTTGAATATTTTACTGAAGTTGTCTTGATGTTTTTTTCCGTTCAACCTGACAAAGAAATGCTGTTGGTTTGAATGGTGTATTGACTGTAAGCTTTTTCCCCTTTCTTGTTAGACATTATGCTGTACTTGCCGCCCTCCAGTGGTCACTACTGGTGACTACATTTGAGCAGAAGCAGTTTTTAATCTGTGAAATTTTTCCTTGAATAGGTTTCACAGAATAGCAACCCCTATCACTTTCCTACTCTTGTATTTGTCAAAGCTTAAGAATTAATAATTGTAGTAAAAGAAGGTTACTCATTAGATCTAAGGATGTTGTTATACGGGCACGACACTCCATTGATTAGCATGGAAATAGTAATATTATTACAACTAAAAAGAAAATGTATTTTCCTCCCTGCCTTCCTTTCCCAAAACACCTTCCTGCATTTTGCCATGGTGCTCAGAGCGGGTTTACAGTCCGAGTCATCACGCTCAGTAATTCAAGCACTCCCTTTAATAAAATAATGTAGTTTATGACCTGTATGATTTTTTGAGATGGGCTGTTCTCTGTCAAGTTCCTGTAGGTCGGTAAAGAAAACTTGTTTTCACTTTTTTTAGACCTAGTTTTATACCTTGTTTGTTCTCTGGGGCTTCTTTATTACAGTCACTAACCACAGTGGTGTTTGACGCAGACAGAGACCTTTTTAACTCTCTTGCTCTTTGATTGCTAAGTGTGCAGCAGTACACAAAAAAAGGTGCTTGTAGACTGTAGGGTTGACAGCAGTTCATCATTCTGTGTTTTTCCTTGAAAAAGACACTTAAGATAGTTATGTAGAGTTTTAAATGAGACTCCAAATTTGCATTTGCTCTTCCTAATATAGCTATATTTTCTCCCAAAGATAAAAATGAAGATGGTTTGGAAAGAACAAAAGTTAAAAACCTTGGAGCCTCCAGAGAATGCAGCTATTGTGGAAAGTATTTTCGCTCAAATTATTACCTCAATATTCATCTCAGAACTCATACAGGTAATTGGGCTTCACCTTTGTGGGGGGGAAAAGGAAGTGTGCTGAATCCAGTTGGATGGAATGTTAAGTTTTTTGTAATGCTAAAAAAAATATTCCAATTGAAATTGCTTAGAAGGAATTATCTCCATAAGTGTAAATCTTTTTTGAATAGTGCTAATTACATTAAGTACTGTTAGGGAAAACATGTTATAAAACTTTAGTTCATTCTGCTTTTGGAAGCCTAGCAAAAAGTTGGTGGGTGTGTTTTTGTTGTGTTTTAGGTTTGTTTTGGGATTGGTGGGTTTTTTGATTTTTTTTTTTGTGTGTGTGTCTTATTTTTCAGTTCACCTTTTTGTTTTCTACAGCTAGGCAAACTCTTTCTACTCCTGTTAATGTATGTCCCTGTTTCTTTTGAAACAGCGCTATTTATAGATGAACTGTAATATTGGTGTTGTTAAATAGCATACTTGTGGTATGATCAAGGACTACAAATTGTTGGAGTTGACCCATAGCTATACTTCTTGCTTATCTCTGCCAAACATATTGTCAGCTCCCATCTCCATACATAGCCAATGTGGAAAATATCTTCATTATAGCCAGAAGATGTCACTGTAGTTAGTAAAAGCAGCAAGATGTAGCTGTTTAAATGATTTAGATGAGTTTTAGAGTTATGAGTATATGGAAGGGGATAGAAAAATCTATTTTACTGTTTTGCAGTCTGTTATTCCCTTGTCTTTAATTGTATTCAAGACTTCAAATTGTATCAAACTTATTTACTGATAAAACTGTGTTTCAGGTGAAAAACCATACAAATGTGAATTCTGTGAGTACGCAGCCGCACAGAAAACTTCCCTGAGGTATCATTTAGAGAGGCATCACAAGGACAAGCAAGCTGATAGTGCAGCAGACGTGAAAAGTGACAGTAAAGTTTCATTACAGAGTCAGGAGACGGAGCTCTTGCTGACTGCTGATGGTGCTCAAGAAACCAAAAATTTGAAGAGGCTTTTTGATTGTGCCAAAGATGCTGGGGGCTGCCCACCTGCAAAGCAGCAAAAAGAAGTTCTGTCCTTGAACAATGCAATGGGCAGCACAGTCCTTTTAAAATTGAAAAATAATTCTAGGGAACCAAACAAAGGTTCCATTTGTACCAATTCAAATAAAATACATGAGAATGTGTCCACTGCTTACTTGGAAAAACTAAAGGCTGAGAAGGAAACAAAGGAAGCTCAGCCCAGTGTTCCTCATAAAAGAGAGAGAAGGGCTTCTGTGGCATCAGAGGGAGATGACGTCCAGTATGTTTGTGCTATAAAGGATGGGAAAAATGTGAATGATGTGCGAGAGTGCACTGAAAACTACAAACACAAGCCTATGGTGGACTCTCAAGAAAAGCCCTTGAACTTATCTGTTGGGACTTCACAAGAATGTTCAGTGGTTTCAACTCGAGGCCCACTAGCACCCAGCACCTGTCCATTTTGTACTTACAGAACGTTTTACCCTGAAGTCCTAATGATGCACCAGAGGCTGATGCACAAATACAATCCTGATACCATTAACAAAAATGGCTGTAGAAGCAAGGCGCTAGCTAAAGCCAGACGCACTGGATGCCCTCCGGCTCTGCTTGGTAAAGATGTGCTTCCTCTGTCTTTTAATTCTAAAAAAAGTAAGGCTTCCCCATCTACACAGCAAAAACTATTGCAAACAGGAAAAGCTAAACAAAGTCATCCTCCACAGAACAAAGTCCCTCTCTATTCAGTGACTGACTCGAGCAGCACAGCCCCAAGTAACCTCAAGTTTCATAAGCAGCAAGGTAATATTGGAGCTCAGGCAAATAACTATAGACAACCTCAGCAAGAAATGCACTCCAGTTCCAGTATCTCTCCAGTATTGGACAGAGTAAAAAGATCTGAATCTAAAGTAAAAGCTCTGGGTGTTCCAGTGTCTCAGTCCGGTGTGGTGAGCAGCAGTATGAACGGGGCTCTCGACTCTCACCTAAATGAATCTGCCTGGTCTTGTCATCGAGGAAGAGACTATCTTTGTAGTAAATCTGTGAGCAATGTAAATCTAGACTATGGTGAAACATCTTCTAAACGAATGAAAACTAATCTGTTAGCTGTTGAACATATTGACTCTCCAATGGCTAATTACAGAAGATATGAAATGAGCAGATCTCGTGTTGCAAACAGATATGCAAATCTGCTACCTCAGGAATGTTCTCGCACCAAACCTGCATCCTCTGTTTTGCCAACCAAACAAGGGCTTCTGAATTCAGATGATGTTGATCCTCCCAATGTACTGACTGTTCTCAAACCTTATGAGCCATATAGCTCTGGATCGCTTTACAGTTCTTGTGGATCTAGCAATGGCCAAGTAACCAGCTCTACAGTAGAAGGTACTGTATCTCCTTCCTAGTTAAATGTCTTGCACCATTACAAAGGAAGGGGAATGAAATATAAATCAGTGTGTACCCACTTTGATATAGAGGAAATAAAGCTGTATTTTGCATTTCACCAAGTCCAGTCAGTGCTTGGATTTTAAATTTAAAACTCAAGTTCAGCAAACTCCTGGCTTGGGGAATTAGGTTTGAATTTTAAAGAGGGATTTAAAGTTCATCAAGTTCCCTCCTCACCCCTGCCACAGGTCTCCGATAGCAAAGATGTATTGTTTGCTCGTCAGAGCCCTCCAGACATGCTAACTAATACAGGATTTGGAATGAGCCTTTCTGCTTAATACACAAGAAGTCTTGGACCATCTGGAACATAAATAAAACCTCTTACTAAAAAATCCCAAACTGTCATGGTCAATTGTTCCCTTCAGTTGCAGAAAACTATGTATTTAAAATCATAAAACTATGATTCAAATCTTATAACTCTGTTCTTCAATAGGTTTTTTTAATGTTAAGGTTTTAGTAGGATCAGAATACTTTGTTAAATCAAGGCAACATACTTCTGCTATTCCAATTAATGGTGTCTCATTGCACTAAGTAGTAATGCTTAGTGGAAAATTCTGGGCCTAGCAGAGATAAATGTTATGTGATGTAGTTGGAAAACTTTAGTACGTTTATGAAATACATGCTCTCTGTGTTTTGTTCTTAGTCAACATTTTCAAAACTTAGCAGGAGGCCAAGATTTAAAGATGCTAGGTGATATTTAAGCAGTTGTCTGACTATTTGTGGAAGATGGTATTTATGACTGAGCTGAGGGCAGTATGGACTTAGCTATAAATATAGGACTTTGAATTTGGAAACGAAGATTCTATTATAAAAATGAATTGTGTATATGTTGTGTGTAGTCTGTGCTAAAGTCTTAGACTCTGAATATTCCCATTCTCTGAAAGCAGCAAGACTATTCTTCTGAAGTAGTCTGGGTTCATAACAAGCAAGGGTGTGTTACCTTACGTCAGAGTGAACTGCAAAATACTAAATCTGCATTTAGTTATGTGGCAAAAAAAATATTTTGCTGTGTTCTGGGTTTTGTTTGCTTGATTTAAGGTTGTGGCCTTCATAAATATTCAGGCTTGCTAGTGGGCTATGGAAGGATAAAGGAAAGCATTACAGTTCTTTTCCAGTTGGGGTAGGGAGTGGATAAAGGAAAAGCCAGCACTACAGTTGACTCATTGAAGTGGTTGTGAAATGGAGCTAATTCCTGGTTTCATGAGGAGCGTTGTCTGTGTCCTGTGAATTGCTGTGAGGAATGTAAAATGGGCACTAGGTTATGCATAGAATGCAGAGGGACAGGCAGAAGGACAAATATTATTGCTGCCTTTTGATTCCTAATGATCTAAGAGCAGGAAATACATACAGGTATTTTCTGAGCACAGAAGTCATCCATGCAGTTGTGAAATGTACAGTGTTCTGCAAGGCTTTTTTTTTTTTTAAATTAATGGTTGATAGCAGCTAAGAGCGTCACGTGTGATCTCAACATTTGGTGGAGGACATGACTGTCCTTAAGGACTGTTAATTTGCACTGACCGAAGACATTGCTATCTGTTGAGCGTATAGAACATTCAGGGATGCTCTTGATGTTGTATAAAAACATATATATTTTCATGACCACGGGAAGGGGAAAGTTAAAGTCTTGCAGCTTCAACCAGCCAGACAAGAGAAACCTGTACCACAAGGACTAGATGGTGGGCAGTGTTTTGCTCCTTTCCACCGTTACTGTACATTTGCATAGGGAAACTTTTATTTTGCCAGTAGCCTCAGTGAGGTTGGCCTATTGAAGTGGCAGTTGATGCAATATTATTTTTGAACAGTGACTTCATTGGAATCCACCTTGTTCTTCTTTTGAAAGCTCCACCTGTCTGCCAGAGAAATCTGTGGTAGGCTTTTCTTCCTCTTCTTTGGTACAAGCCTGGAGACAGTAGCCTGTAGTCAAGAACTTTACACTGTTTCTTGTTATTTAGAGGTCTCAAAACTATGGCTACAACTAATTTGATGGTATTGTTATCATGGAAATAAAGATTTCATTGTTTGTTACATCGTGCTGTCTCAGGGCAAGAAAAGCAACATTTTATGGCTCTTACCTACATTGGAAAGACTTGTGAAATAAGACCCCCTCTGTGAGTCTTCTTAGCAACTTCAATAAAAGCCCTGTGCAATAGAATGTAGGCTTTTAAGGCTAATTTCCTAGTTTTCTGACCATGCTGCTCAGAAGTCCCCAACCCAAACCTTGATAGAGGGTGGCGGATAGCAGGCAGGCAAACTTCTTACTAATAGGGATTTAATGCAGGTAGAGACAGTAAAGATGAAAGCTTTTGCAAATTTTTTTTGTTGTTGTTAAAAAGCTGAAGTGCAAATGTTTGTCTAAGAGTTGTAACTCCTCAGAGGTATACTCTGTAAGATATCATACAAAAAGTACTGCAGGTGGAGACCTGTAGTCTTTTTATTGAACTCTGGTGATATTATAAAACACAATGTCAAAACCTTTTTTAAGGGCCTGTGTGCCTTGTGGCAACATTATTTAGGTCCTATGAACATGTTATGTCGCATGTTAAATGCTGGATCAAGTTGTCATGAGAATATGTTCCACTTGGCAAACTTGATTAAAGCATGATGCCTTCCCTTATTGCTTGTAAGCTCTGCCATTCGGTGTTGCCCTGAAGAGACAGAAACATTCTGAAACCACTCAGTTTGTGTTATTTTCAAATTAGTTGCCTTTGCAACGGCAACATGCTATCAAGGATAACCTGTTGGCTGATTGATCTGGCAGAGGCTGCAAATTAAAGACAATTGCTCATGACACACTCCAATGGCTTCATAGATTCAGTTGAAATATTAATTTAGCTTTGCCATTTTAATTTAATTAAAGCTTGCTAGGTTTTTTCAATGCTGCATTTAAAGCTTTCATGGAATATGGATGGCAGTTGGGCTTTTTGTATCCTGTGGGAGTAATGATTCTTGACTTTTTTCCTTAATTTTTTGATGTGTTTTTGACTGCTTGCTTAAGCTAATAAGACTTAATATGGAACAGGCATTGATTTCACATATATAAATCAGAATTAATGATCTCAGATAAATATGAAATTACCTGTATACTAGACTGAAAATTGCTTAACAAAGGTCTTCAACTAAATTTATATTAACACTCTTTAAAGTGTCAAAATTGCTATATAATCTATGATGGCAATAATGTACTATACCTGTTTTTCCTCTCAAATACTTATATTCAAAAATTCAGTTTTCAAACAAAAATGTCAAGTGGATATGTAGGCATTATGCTGTAGAATGTACTGCAGCACTAAAATTTAAGGTGAAGCCTGAAGAGTGATGAGTTAGGCAAAGATATTGCTTTCTCACAAATAAAACGAGCAAAATCTGGAGAGATGGACACCACATGTACACAGCTTAGAACAAAGTTGTTTAATATTTGTTATTCTTGCGTTTATTCTGGATACTGAATTCCATATAATCTTTGAACAGGGACTTAGGGCTGTCTTGGGCCCTGCTCACGAGATGGTTTGTGATAGCATCTGTGGCATTCTGAGATTCCGGATGCTGATGTAAACTTGCTCACAATTGACAGACTGAATGCTTCAATTAGCAGGAAATAAGTCTAACTCTTCTAAATTTGTTTTTATCAGGAAAGAGATCAGTGTCATACCAACACTTATCTAGCAGTGTGCTACAAAAGCGAAGTTATGAAAGTTTCATTGGTAACGCACACTTTCGACCAAGTGACAAGAAGAATTGATCGTTTACGTCAAGAAATGGTAAACAAACCTTTTGAACTAATTGTTACTTAAATGTTGCTTCGTGTACTCATCACATCAAAGGTTGCTGCGTACTATGATGAGAGGTTATGAAAGTCTGAACCATAACAGCTGAAAATACAAACTCCCCATCTCTTACAAAGGGAACCAAATATTGGTGTAGCAGCATTAATTCTTTTGAGCACCACTAATGGCTTGCATAAAAATGTAATACATAGATGCTCCTTTTCTAAAAGAAATGGAAGGGCTCACAATAGATAAATATATTAATGAGTTACAATACCAATGAGAAGCCTTCAGTGAAAGGGCTTTCCCCTTAAGTCAGTACATGGGGATGGGGAAACACTGTGGAGAAGCAGAAATGAGATGAGGTGCCTGTTATCACAGCTCCTGAATCCTATGAAATGTTATCTTGGTCAGTCATTCCTGAAAACGTAGATGTTACTCATTTTACAACTTCTGAAGATTGTGAGGATTACCTCAAACCAGAAGACTCTTTTTTTGTGTGTGTGGATTATTTCATAGGGAAGTAAGGATTTCCTGATAGTTCTTTGGCAGCTTATCTTTGTGTACTGGAGAGGTTGTTCCATATAGTTCTTTTGTTTGACTGAGGGGTGGGTGTCTCTTAAGGAAACAGGTCAAGTGAAAAGAATTAGCCTGGTCTTCTGAATTCCTGTGCTTCATCTCTTCAGTGGTGTGGCTGTATCTCAGAACTTAACAACCCCATTGTGTTTGCAACATTCTTAGCTGCTAAGGAGAGAAGTACTCTATAAGACTATAAATAAATATATCTGTATGCTTTTTTCAAACCCAGAGCTACAGATAATTTTCCTCATTCAAAGGAGATACATCTCAAATGCTATGGCACCTCGACCAGCATGTACTATTTTACGGAGAGATTGTGCATATCTGGGAGCAGAGCTATCTGACATCTAGTTGACAGCCTTTACAATACTTTGCTTGCTTTCTTGATTTTCTTCTAATCTTACTGTTTCTATAATCCCTCTAATAAGCGTATTTTTGTCTAGTTCTGCTTTTTTAAGCTAACTCAATTTCCTGCTTGTATTTCTGCTCGGGGCTTGAGTATCTTCAAAAGTAGACTTGATTGCCAGCTTTTACTTGGCAAACAGAGGACACAGGCCTTATATGGCAATAGCAATTTCTAAATACATATGCAAGGGTGCAGAAGAAATTCCCTTTATGTTTTAAAGATAATCCTCACAACAACAACAAAAAAAGCTGTACTATTTTAGAGTTGTGTATCACAACTATTTTTTTTCTTTTTTCTCCTAGGTCTAAGGACACAAGTGCATGTTTTATGGAGTTATACCTGCAGTTCATCCCTTGAGGAAAAATGAATGGTGAAAGCTACTGAACTAAGCTGTGATTGTACTGTATATAAAAACACTACAGTTTTATAATACTGGTTCTGTTAACATTTTGTACCAAATAGCCATAAAAGGTAGTCTAAACAATTGGGTTATGAAGGTGTGTGGAGAATGTATGTCTTGACATTGACTTTTGAGTATTTTTCATTAGAATTAATTGACCAAATATTAGGTAGGAATTATATTTTTACATACTTGAGCGCTGCTGAAGAGTTTCTCTTTGAAAGAATATATATTCATTGCACCTCAGGTAAACTGTAGATACTGAAGTTGAAATCCTGTCAGCTTAATGCTCCTTCTTCATAAAGTTGAAAGTTTCTCATCTGTTTTTTTTTTTCTGTTGAACTATGTTAGTTTTTAAAAACGGCTTTCAAATAAATTGTCTGAAAGTCTCCAGTTTATAAATGTTGTGAACATCAAAGTAATGGTGCTGACGTTATGCTGATCTGCCTTGTGTATGTTAGGACCATATCATGTTGGAGCAATCTATTTCCCTGGGGTTGTTTCCAGCATATTTTTAAATGCAAGGATGAGGCAATACTTGACATTTGGATTTTGGTGTGGTGTTCCTGAAATATGGTTGGATTCTTCTCTTGACATTGGTTGCTGTTCTTCAGAGAAGCCTCTTAAACATCTCTACCACCAAACAAACTTCTACAGCAGAAAATACCCAGGACTTGCATGAGAAACGATACTAATCTAAATATTTCAAATGTTTAGTTTTGTACTAAACTCAATACAGTTACGTTTAGAGGAAAACTACTTTGCACCTTTGTCCAAACTGTAAAGTCACAAGCAGACAGACTTGCAATACGAGTATGGGATCTACAGACTTCAAAAGGGATGTGGTGATGGTATAGCTGCTTGACTGTGCTTGGAAGCTTCTTGATGTCGAGTTTTAGCATCTACTGGGTGTCTGAAATAAGTGAGAAATAGCCTGTAAATGGGAGAATATCTCCTTTTATTTTTTTTTAAAGACAACAAGAGTTTTTTCTAATGCACACGCAGTTTAATTTTCGTAAAGGGAAGATGGCCAGTTACCAGCCAGTAAAGCAGAATTGTTGCATATTTGGACTTGCATTCCTAATTGCTTCTCATCAAGCCTGTAGTTAAGAGTTAATTTCTTCTGTACCTGGCTCTGACTTCCATATATTTTAGTAAAAAAAAAAAATAAAAAATTTTGCACTGTTCATTTTGCTCTCTTCCCTCGTACAGCAAATGTAAAATAGCAAAACCTAGAAACTCTTGTTTTTTCATTATGCAACTTGAGATGTTCCAGTTGTATGTCTTAGTTCCTGTATATGGGACCTATTTTTAATGTCTCTGTAAACTGGCAATGTATTGAAGTGCTGTGTATCAGGAAATTGTACACTATTTACCTTTTTTCCTGTTCATAAGCTGAGCCATATGTACATAATCTAGATTTTTGTTTTCCTAGTTTTGCACTTTTATAGCCTATTTTTTGAAGATGAATTCACTTGGAAAATGGTTAATCTATTTTTTTGCGTGATCTTTCAATGAGTCTTATAGAATGCATGCTGTAACTATCATCTGTGTACCTTATGGGGTTCTGTGATTTAAACGTACAGGGCTGGTTTTTAAGATATTTCAGCAAACAGACCTAAGACTTGTTTGGTTTTAATCTCCCTTCATGCTGGTACAGTTTCCCTCAAGGCTTTTTTTGGTAAGTATCTTGAGGTTGGAGTGGAAAAATGGACATGAAGACTCTATTTCCTGGCAGCACAGCCCTGTACTTCAGAATACACTTTGCCCATCAGTATTAACTATTGGGATACTACTGGTTTTGTATGTTTCTTTGGAAATAACAGTGCATATATAGAGGTACAAATTGTTGATTTTTTTTGTTTGTTTATGTATTTATTTCATTCCATTTTGTTTTATTTTAATTGTCAAAACCGGAATTCGTCAAGCAGTAGACACACATTACTCATTTAATTTATGATATATTTCACTTTAGTTGAGTATATTATTACATGTGGATGTAAATATAGACTTGGTGTTTTGCAAAACTGGTTTCTGTGTCTTGATTTTAAAGCTTAAAATGAGTTGCCTGGAATTTTGTATTCACTTGACCTTTTGTCGTACTCTCACGGCTGGGGGAGGGGGAGAAGGAGAACCTGCTGATAACCAAACCCAAACTTGTTCTCTGTTCAGTTCCTTATATGAAAAATACTGAGTCACTTCCCAGAAAAGCTGTCTGTGAGGCTTAGGAGGAAACTTAAAATAATGAAGAAACTTCTCTCTCAGTTTCTCTCTTTCAATTTCCTTCAATAAAGAAAATTGAGTTGTTTTATCTATTCTTTGTGGTAATAATGATGGGAGCATGGAAATTTTTTTTGTAAGGCTTGAGAATTTGTATGGGCTTAAACTGTTTTTGAAACCAAATATGTTCTGAAAAATTTCTAGGTCTGATGTGTGCCTGGAACTCAGCTGAGGTGTCAGACCTCATCAACATCTGTGGAAGGTGACTAGAAAAGACTTGTCAAAGTCATCCTTGAGAGAAAGGGAGCTTGTCAGTTGAGATCCCTAATGCAAACCAACCGCATTTAAGGGCACCTAGATGTGCCCACAGCCTCATTGACATCACGGGTTCAGCATCTGGTTCCTGTGCTGGGCTGGCATTTGTTGCCAGGATAACGTTTGTAGAAGTAGGTTGGACAACTTCATGGACTTGAGTAAAAGAAGTGCTTTTGGGGAGGGTAAGAGCTTTGAAGTGGGAACTTAAGAACAGAAGGAGGTGTATATGTATGTCACTTGCTCTGCAAAAAGCATGTGCTTACAGAGCTGTTGGTGCAGAGAAGTCTTGGAGTTGTGCTGCAGAAGATGTTTCAGCTGGCCTTAGGGTAAGGTGACTCCAGAAATCTTTGTGCAGCGCTGAATGATGAGGTGGTTAGACAGGGTGCAAGAAATAAGTGTGAGCTTTGCAGGTCATCTGTGCTATTACCCCTGTCTTTCCTTTAGTGCCACTTAGGAGTGCTAAGGGTCTTTCTTTTTGCCTTTGGTAGCTTTAGATACCGTTGACTGACAGCGAGACAATAGATGTCTGTTCCTGTGACTTCAGGTGTCAGATGCTGATGTTGCCATACTGATTTTGAGCTATGCAAGCTGTTGAATTAAAATCAAATTAAAGAGCAAGTCTCGGGAGGCGTTAAAAGATATGGAACCAATATAAGGATGTTCAACTAAAGGTTGAAAGGTCTTTTTGGCTTTGACTCTCTCGCGTCTTCATACAGTGTGGGATTTTGGAGGTGGATTTTTTTTAATTTGCTGCCGTGTCTGTTTTCTCCTATAATTGATTTCTCAGTTGTGAGCTACGTTAATATTGCTACCTTTCCCTCCCCTATTCCTTTGAGATAATTGTTATTCCCAGCCCCAGTTGGGTTAATTGAAAGGTTGGCGCTGTCTTTGGGGAAAGACCAAAACCAAATGGAGCCAGGGAGTAAACCCAGGATGACTTTTCACTGTTGGCGGTGATAAAACCAATTCAGTTGCAGGGTTGGTGGGACTTGCTCCTGGCTCCAGTGGTAACCAGTTTGCAGAGTAACCTGCAGAGTACCAGGGTCTGTCTGTGGCCTCCAGGCAGAGGGCCAGAGGACTTAAGGCACTGTCTGACACTCTGGAAGGCACAACTGCAACGCAGGGTTCTCTAACTAGTCAGCTCAGCTTTATAAACACTTGATTGAGGGATCTTCCTCCTCCGCTTCTAATGAATTGCCCGTTAAGATACATAGTCAGGCTGCTGTATGTCTTGGAATTATGAAGAATCATTTTCTGTTATGAGGAAGATCTAATATTAAATCACAAAACAGTTTCTTCTTCTCCTTTGTGAAAGAGGAAAATATGCAAGTGCAGATTTCTCTCTTCATTTGCACACACTTAAGAAAAGTGCATTTAATTAGGATTAGCAAGTCTCTAAATTGCAGATGGTTCTCAGGGGAAAAAATAGTTATGAGTGTATTCATGACATTAAAATCAGTACATTTAATTCAATTTCATCTTAATATTAATTCATAACATCTAAAGAAGTAGTTCCTACAGAAGATATTCATATGACTTGGGATTACTGGGGAAAATGAGATCTATCCTTTCCAAACATGCTACGGCGTGATTGCCATGTGCAATTATGCAGATTGAGTAACTGCATGCTAATTGCAAGAGTGCCCATTTTGACATGGACTGTTGTCTGTAACAAGGGTTGGTTACTTGGCAGGCCGTTTCATTTAGTTTGGAGTTCACTGTTGGTAGGTACCGAGTCCAGCGTTGGGCCGTGTGTGAAATCTTCTGGAAGTCAGTGGCTGTCAGCAGCCGTTGGTGTCTGAGTCCAGAGACAGGCTGCTGGGTCCAGCATGGTGTTACAAAAGAAGAAGTTCTGTCTTGTTTCACACTTTTCAGAGCACCATGTTGGCCTCCGTTCTGCCCGCAGAGGTGTAAGTTGGCCATCTCTCTCTTTGTGCTGTTAAATGTAAAGGTGTGGTGTCTTCCCACATCACTCCATCCTAATTTTATTATTGGCTGTAGCTGAACTGAGCCCGCTCTGCTAAGGGAGATGCAGCAGCTTTATATTCCTTCTGTATGCATTTGTATGGAAGCAAAGTATCATACTCAGCTCTGGACCAAGCTGGATCTTCCTGCAGGATAAAGATGCTTGGGAGTGGGGATCTCTGGATGTCAGTAATAACGGCTCCCTCTTTAGTTGTTTCCTCCCTTTGTTTCCACTGAAGTTATCCCTGGCTCCCTATATGCAAAATATCATCACTGGTGGCTTCCAGGCTGAGCTGGGCTTTGAAGCCTCCAGGAGTCCATTGCTCCTCTTGTTTAACACTTCACTTCTTGGTTTCCATAAACCAGGGAAAGGCGGTTACTGCGATGGAGCACTCCTCAAAAATGGCATCATCCCTCCACTTAACGGTAGGAGCTCTCGGGTGGCTCACGGCAGCATCTTGACCAAGAGATGGTGCGGAAAAGTCAATCACAGCATCACGTTTCTTTCTCCTAGTGAGAGCTCAGAGCGTGTTTGGGCATTAGATGGCAGTGTTAGCAAAGGAGAACCACCAGGAACCAGCTGAACCATCAGGAGACAGAGCAGCTCGCTATGCTGAAGGTGCTATATATCTTAAGGCCAAGTTTACTTTAGATTCCTAAATTAATTAGCAATTGCATAACATAAAGTAGATAAAAATATAACAAACACAGAGCTGTCCCAGAATAGGCCATACAAGCAGAAAGATGACCTATTTAAATAAATTCTGTGTAGCAGAAAACACAGTGTAACCAGAAAACTTCACCGACAAGTGAGATGGACCAAAGGAAATCTGTAGATACAGAAATGTTATCTCCAATTTTATCTTCTCGCCCTATCAATATTTACTGAAATGTGTTGCCACAGAGCAGATTTAGTGTGCGGTTTAGCTTCTGGCTACCATTATTTTTGACTGCTCAAGATTTGATGATTAATTAAATGATGCATTTTATAATGTGGTGCACATCACTATGAGAGACATTTCTCTGTGTGAAGCTTAGGTACAAAACTATTTGCATGAGCAAATCTGGTCTAATAAATAATTATGGAACACTTTGGCATTTAAAACTCATTTTACACATATAAAATGTTTTCATTAATCCTCTCTGAAAGTCGTGACCTAATTACTGATTTTTTTTTTTTTTTTGGTCTTGTTAAATAATTACTTGCAAAGAACCTTTCCACGATTTCATCCCTCCGTTTTTGGAGCAGTTTAGTGGAACAAGTGGGAAATAAGTGAACAGGAAGAGCCTGCGTTACCTGTGCGAGCCGAGGAAACCACAGACTTCCTGTTTTTTTGATAATTCTGGGAAATCATGACATAGTTTTTGCTTCAAGCAAAAAAATGCTCCCTCTCATCAAATTTAAAAAAAAAAAAAAGTTAACATTATGTCATGAAATGTGTTATTTCAGTTTAGGGTACTTCTGAATTTTTAATATATGTATGTATGTTCTCAAAAGTCTAATTAAGCATTGCTAAATAAAGTAATTCTGAGGAGTCCAAATGAAATTTTAATGCCAAAGTTGAGCATAAATAGTTTGGGAAAACAGAAGAACAACTGAGTGAAATTATAATTAATTCTGAAATACATTTTCACCAAACTTGCCTTCTTTCCCTCCTCTTCCAGCTCTTCCAGCTGCCTCTCACCAAAACTTCCCGGAACAGCCCAGCCTTTCAGGCAGGACCAAGGTGCTCCCTGCATCTGCCTTTGGGGCTCCCTTCTCAGTTAAAGGAGGAGAAATGGCTCCGTGCTTCAGTTGTCCTTACTGTCCAGGTAAGCTATTTTTCCAGGATCAGATTTTTGGTAAACTTTAGTGCAAATAGCAGCTTTAATGGAAACGCCTTCCCAGTTTGCCTCTCGGTGTCAGTGCCGCGCGTTCCGCAAACTCAGCCCAGGGTCTGTAATTTCTGCTCCTTTTGGATTTACCTCCAGCGCTGCGTTTGGGTTTGTGCTGCTTGTCTCTCTCCCTCTGCCAGAGGTGAAGAGGTAATTGAACTCAACGTTTCCATTCAAATCGGGTCTTGTAAAAGCCTCTTTTAGCAGAACCTAAATCTGGGCCTTTGACGTTTTGACAGAATCTGTTTTCAGGTTGAAAAATTTCTTTCCCGATAAGAATTTTGGTTGTTTTCCTGTTTGACTCCAAAAGCCCGGGTTGATCATCTTTAAAGCATTAGCACAATTGCTTGCAGATGGACTTTTTTATATATATAAAAAAAGTGATTTCCCCCTTCTGTAGCCTAACATTATTGCTGTTTTCCTAAGCTCAGGGGCTTCTCATTTTGTTAATTTAACCTGAGTGCGTGCTGGGCTGAGTCTGGCCAGAACTATTGATATTTCATTAGTTACTTTAGAAAAACAAGCAAACAAAATTCTAAAACACTTGTAACGCTGTTTAGTTCTTGTCAACTAAATGGGAATACTTGGCTGTCCTGGTAGGATACATGGTTTGGATTTGCTTTTGGTTCTGGCTTTTTGTTTTTTTTTTCCTTATCAATCAGCCATTTTTGGCACTGGAATTACAGAGCCCGGTCTTGGGACACTTTAATCGCACCTGAATTGAGCCACACTACTGACCTGCACACTCCAAAAGCTGGATTAAGTGAATTTAGTTGGGAAGGCTTTAAAAATAAAGATCAGTGATAGTCTACCAGCGGAAAGAACTTTCTGGTGGAGAGCCAGCTCTGGCAACTGAGGAGCTGTGGCTCCGCTGGCGGCATTACAAACAGAAGTTGAGTGTTACTGTAAAACTGGCATCTATTTTTTGAAAAAAGAAACTTCATATTTAAGGTGTGTTTCTCTGGACAATAATTCTTTTATGTAATTCAAGGTTTCCTTTGCAGTAGCACCCAAAATGTCCAATGTCAGCCTTACAGCCCTGTTGTGTCTGGTCATTGGAAGAACAAGCATTAGGCCAGAGTCTCCCCATCATTTCAAAGGCAGCGTCCATCACCACATCTATACAAAAAGTCTCTCTACATGCATTACATCCATAAAAGCATCATTTCACCACCAAAAGTATGTCTTTTCGGTGTTAAATGTCGTAAATACCTTTCAAGTGACAGTGCAGTTGCAGTAGATGTTTCCAGAGCGTAGGCAGCCTGACTTTCCCAAATGTCATTGGTAGTGCTGAGATTGATCTGATCATCTCTCCAAGAAGCCTCCTCCCCCTTCACTGTGGCCATTTAGGCACGTGGTGCACTTAATATTTTAGGGACTCAGGTGTATTTTGCAGGACAACCAGAGGAGACATCAAAGGGCTTAGCCTGCGTTGTTGTTTGGGCTACAGAAAGCTGTGACAAAGTCCTAAATTTTATCAAATGGAGTGGCCTGGACTTTGCTCCACAGTGTTTTGGGTACTGCATGGCCCTCGAGCAGCAGGGAGCTGGGAACCTGCCCAAAGCTCTCATCTCCTTTTGTGTCTCTTCACCTACCCCTGCATCTTCCTATTGATGGAATTCCATATGAGCACATCCCTTCTGCTTATCATCAATGGTGCCATGTGTGCTGCTGACCACCAAAACCAGGGCCTGTGAGCAGACATCGCTTGAGGAGGGCCCCGGTCAGTCCTTGAGTGCATGTAGGGTAAATCAGGTAGTTTTTTGCTTAATTCTACCTGCTTTGCTCAAAGGCTGGCCCTGTGCGTGACTCCCAACACCAGCACTTTCCCGCTGCCTGTGTGCTCAGGGCCATGGAGGAGGAGAGGATCTCCCAGCTTCCTGTCCTGGGAGGGTAAGCGCTGGCAGCCGGGGGTGCTGCATCCCGGGAGGATCCCCATCATCATCCTCACAGCCTCAACTCCTTTCCATGAAAGACCTTCCCACTAGTGGGGAGCAACTTTACACAACCTGAACTTTTATACCCTCTTTTGGATTGTTTTTCTCATGATATTTGTTACTTCTCTTTCCATGAAGACTGTTTCCTTTTCAGCCTCTCCTGGCCTCAGCCCGAGGTCTGGAGCCCAGTTAAAAGCTCTGTTTTGCTCCAGAATTGTCTCCGCGCTGGGGCTGAGGAGTTGGTGTGAGCCAGGAACAGATGCCAAGGGCATGTGGGGTTGCCTTTTGTTCCTCCAAACTTTTGTTTTCCCAACCATAAATCTTCCTAACGAAGGGCCCTGAGTGACAGGAGCCTCTCCAGCCGCTTTGCTGGGTGCTCGGCAGAACCAGCCCAACTCAGGAACATGGGGCATCAGCCACTTGCAAACTCCTGGGAAAGCTCAGCCCAATGCCTGGTGCAAGCCACGGCCCCATGTGGAGGTGTCCCCAGCCCAGGTACCCCTATGGCGGGGATTGAGGTGGTGAGTGGGGCTCTCAGAATCAGATAATCCCACCTCTGGCGTGGCAAACCCCAGCCCCTGGTCCAAGGTTCTCCCCTCCTGCCTCCCTCAGGCCTGGTGATGTCCCACCTGAAGTCCTTCATACCATGACCTTGGTGCCCTCCTGGAGCTAATCGGTCTCTCCTCAGTACCTGGACGTCACTGTCAGATCAGCTATTTAAATTGTAAAACATTCAGCGAAGGTAGACAGAATTAAATTTATTCCTGAATTGTTGAATAATGTAATATTCGTGTTGTACATAAAAGAATCACAAACGACCCAGCCTGATTTTCCTATGAAAACATTTAACTTTTATTAAATCAAGACAGTTTTAAGGAGCAGCAAAAAAATGAAAGCAAAAACAACAATTGAACCAGCTTTCAAAGTTGCCCTGTAGCCAAAACATCCATCTGAGAAGCTGAAGGGTTGATTTTATTTGTTTGTTTGTTCTTCTGTTGGAGTGTATCACCAATAATTAAAAAAAAAAAAAAAAAAAGAAAGAAAAAGCAGAGAGATGCGAGTTCAAACCTTTGGAATAAATTAGAGCAGTCTCTTAAGCCTGCTGAGAGCTGCCTACAGCTGGCTTGGCCGTCTCCACTGCCGCGGGAACGCCGCAACACGGCCGGGCGCTGGGTCCTGCCCACCCGGCTGGACCTGGGGGCTCCGGGGATGGAGGGGACAGGGCTCCTTGTGGACACGATCCCAGCCTCGCGGGGTGGCATGGGCAGGAGGTGACCACCTGCTCCAGTGGTGTGTGTGTCGCTGCTTTGGGGAGTCGTTGGGATACTTGGGGTCAGCGCCCGCGCGCCTCCCAGGTGAGGCTCCCTTCAGGCCAGGATTTGGCCCCGCACCTATAAAACATGCCTGAACCATTAACTGTTCTTTCCCAGGGAAGTGGCAGAGGACCCTGCGTGCTGGAGTTAAGTCAGAAAGGCTAGACAAAGCCCTGGGGAGCGGTCTGCGGGGAACAAACCTGTATTGGCAGACAGCAAGATAAATTGGATGATCTAATAGTCCTTTTCCATCTCTAAGTTTTATGATTCATTTGTTATTTTAGCCATCTATATATATTTTTTATTTTACCCTAGAGGGGTTTCTTGAAATGTGTGCAATATATTCCTTTAAAAAAAAAAAAAAATCACTTAAAGAAGTCAGTGTTGCAGGATCCAAGGCACTGTCTCGTAAGTGGGCTTGCTAACGAACCACGCGGCGTGTAGGAGTTGCAGGGTGGCTGGCACAGGTCAGCCGTGGGGCTGTGTTGGGTCTGGGATGGACACATCACGGAGTTGGAGGGGGACCAGGAGGGTGCGGAGCCTTTCGGTGGCTTTGTCTCTGCTGAAGAAGGGATGGGAGGTGCCCTGGTGGCCATGCTGCTCTCCATGCAAGGCTGGAGAGACCCCAAAGGGGGGGCTTGGGAAAGGCAAGAGGTTTGGAGGAAATCCAAGGAGAAGGGTGATGGCAGGGTGGGGGGATGCAGCCAACACTTCCCTCCCCCATGACTGGGGCCAACTGGCCTCTCTTTCAGTGACCAGAAGGCACGTGGGGAGGGGGGAAGGATGCTCTGCCCTCAGGACAGTGGCCGCTGGAGATGGCCTCCGCCGCTCGTCCCAGGTTTTCTCACGGCGCGGAGGAGCGGTGGTGATTAACCACGGCTAACAGGTGATACTGCACCCATCACAACGTAACCAGCCCGAGCCTCGGGAATCTCTGCCCGCGAGAGCTTTGACTCGTGGGCAGTAAATAACCCGCCGGGGCGGCAGCGGCGTGTGACACACGGCCCCGCGCAGGGGGACACCGCCTTACGGGGGATGAGGGGGTGCTTGGGGAAAGTAAGTGTTAACCAGAGCCATCCGTCTGAGGTGGAGCGCTGGAGAGAAGGGTATTTGGTATCTCAATCATGCCTGGTTTATGGCTAGCGAGCCTTGAATTTGTGTGACAGCAGCCCAATGCCTCGCTGTAGATTACACCATAAATAACCCAGGCACGGAGTGGTCACAGGAGCCAGACGAGGGAGAGAAAAAGATCCTGTAGAAGCAAATGCAGGGTGGCGTAGCTGGATTATTATTTTTTTTCTTTTTCTTATTTTAAGTGATTATTATTTAAGGGGAGGGAGGCTGCTAGAAATCGTTCGTGAGTTTTACTGAAACAGGCACATTCCTGTGGTTTTTTTTTTTTTTTTTTTAACTCCCACAGCCTCTCCAGGTCAGTCTTTTTCTGCAGAGAAAGAAAGGGAAAAAAAAAAAAAGGAAAGAAAGAAAAGAAAAAACCCACACAAAAATCAATCCATCAAATGTCATTACAGATTTATTAAGCCTGATGTAGAAAGACTTTTAACAGTAACATCTTCAGAAAGCATAAAAAGAGCACTTCTGTTCAGTCTTGTGCTTTGAAAATCTAAATATATTTTTATCATATAAATAATTCTTTTCATGTTTTAAGTGCATCTGTTTTTTTTTTCCTTTTCAAATTTCCATTTTACAATTGGCCAAAACTGAAGTCTGCATTGACTGAAATGAAGCCATTTGCAAAGCTAATGATGTTGTGAAGCATGTCTATGGTGAACCATATCAGCTAGATTTCAGAAAGGTAGTTCAATGAGTGCAGCATTAAAATGAGGGACAGCCTCCAGCAAAATCATAATTGAACACACCCAAGTCCTTAATGTCTGCAGTTGGGTTTCCTGATGCAAATTACGATAACATTTCAGATGTGAGCAGTCGCTTTCCAATAGCTGCAGTGGAAAAGAGACATTTTATGCCACAAAGGAAAGAATTACCATGTTTAAAAATGTAAATAATATATGTATAGAAACCTTTTTTATGGAAATGAGGCATTCAGGATTATGTGAACAGTTTGGGCTATTTTTTTTCCCCTTTAAACACAACAGATAAAGATGTGTGATCTATTATTCAGGGCTTTAATTACAGTTCTAAAACTGCAGTGATTTTATTAAAAAAAAGTCCCTGGGCATAAAAAGTAATGTTTTCTGTGGTAAAGTTGAGGGATTCTTTTTTTTTTTTTTCTAACAATGTATTTACTGTGGTAAAAATACAGAACAAAAAAAAAATCACCATTAATAGATTTCGATGCTGCAAAATCATACACAGAAATACATCCTAAATGCACTGGAATACAGTCATCTTCCTGTAAATCTGAAAAGGCCTTAGATAAATAGGTTTGACCTGATTTAAATTTAATGAGATACATAGTCCTGATTGTTAATAATTGGTTTGGGGGAACCCAAAACAATAAAAGCAGTAATCTCCTCTAGTATAAATTATACGAATTTATTTAGCAATCAACCAAAGGAAAAAAAATGCCATTAACATTATCAATTTGTTTAGTTTAAGTTAGTTTTAATAAGCAAATAATTTGAAGCAAAATTGCCAGCTAGGCTTTGAGAAAGACAGTAAATACTGGGAAGATGCATAACTGTGATAAAGCTTTAGGGCCACTAGGTGGTACGGTCCTCCCAGCAGAAAGGGCTTTTTCCATTGTAAGGACCATTCATAATCATCAAAACCAAGTGAAACATGGTTTTGATTAAAACAGCCTGTTGGCTCAATAATCTTAGTAATTTTAAAAACATCCTTAATGTGGAAGAAGAACACTGCAATGTCAGAAATGGCCTTGGGGCCCATTATAAACAGCAACAAAATAAATAAGGAGGAGAAATGAGAGGTCATGAAAACAAAATTAAGCTAATGTTTCAAATTTTGACAATTATGAATTGTTCCTCCAAGAAGACATTAAAAAAAAAATTCAGGCACTATTAGATAAAATACAAAGAGAATAATTGTACATGTATGAGTTTCCCATGGGACTAAGCATGCTTTAAAAGCAAAACTTGACTTAGATTTCCCCTCTTCCCCCCGCCCCCCTTTATAGCCAGCAATTGGGCAGGTCTCATGCAAACACAGACTTGCTTCTCAGAGTTCCTCCAAAAACTCATCTCTAATTCCTTTAGGAACCATTAAAAGATGATGACCAAGAAAACAAACAAACAAAAATTACAAGCATATTTTTCTCTACCCAAAAAAAAAAAAAATAATATCCCCCATTATGGACCAATTTTTTGTAGGAAACCGAAACAAGCAAATATAACAAAATCTGTGTTCATAACATGGCAATATAGTTACTATATACAAATATGTACAGTATAAAAATGCATCAAAGGCGTAACTTTTCATCCAAACAAGCTGCAGTGCACAATGAAAAGCAGCTTGGCCCCCCCTCCACTCTAAGTATACAGGCAATATATTCTATACAGCATGCACTTGTTACAAAATTAGTGCATAAGCACTGAAACATTCTACAGATAAAGTCACCGTGAGTCTCGGAAAGAAGTCCCATTTGTGTTGTTAATATAAAAAATGTGGTTAATCTTTCCTTTTTGCGATTTGCAGTATATACATTTTTTCTTAAGAGAAATGACCCTTTGATTCTTTTTTTTATTTATTTTTTTTAAACAAAATTCTAGACCTAACACCACGGGTCACAGATGTAACCTGAAGATGCTGCCAATAACAAACTCACTCCATACCACAAGCGCTGGGGCAGAGCAAAACTGTCAAATTTACTGTTATGGCCAACTATGCTCTATTATTTAAAATGGGGGTGGATCTGATGATTCGTGCTGACACATTCCAGATAATAAAAACCAAAACAAACGTACAGAAAACAAAACAAAAAAAATCCAACAAAGGATTAATAAGTGGTGCCTGAGCACTAGACAGAATGGCATATTGTACCAGAGACATACGACAGTGAAGTACCCTGAGCCAAGTAAGAACTGTTTAGCTTGTCAGCTTTTGCAACCTGTATTGCACATTCCAGCATTTGCTGTGTTATAAAGCCAAAATACTGCATTGTACATCCTGAAGGTATCTGCTGCTTCGCGTGATGCCAACAGTGCCCAGCTGTTACTTCAGCCACAGGCTCGTTGCCTGTTGGTAGCCACACACACAAACCCAGCTGTGCCGGTGTGTGCACGGAGAGACGAACATATACAGGGGGCAGGTGTCTGTATAGCGTTGCATATCTACCTAGATACATACAGATAGGTGTTTTTAGAACGTTACATGGCCTGGTCAGTAAGTGAAAACATTGCCCATATAAATATTCCGTATTTAAGAGGATCTCATGGCTGTGTGAGTGCATCCCTCCCCTGGGGCTGATGCCCGTGCAGGGATGTGGGTTGCGAGGGAAAGCGGTCCTTGCATTTAATGTAGCTGCATTTTTGCAAGATGTTATTTTCATTTTCTTTTTAAAATATTGATTTTTTTTTTTCCCCTGCTATCTCATCTAAGAAATTTAATGAAAGAATTTGTTGTCTTTACTCAGATCAAAAAAGAAAAAAAAAGTTTGCTCAGCTAGATGGTATGAACTCGAGTGGAGATGTACGACCTGCCAGGATTAGTATTTAATCTGTTGTCTCAAACAGGGCTTTTTACAAAGGCCTGAAGACATTTCATGAGCTGAGAGTGATGATGAACTGGAAGTTTATTACTCTGCAGTTAAGTCCAGTGGTACAGCTATTTCACTTTTAAAAATACTCTCAAAGAAAATATTGTACAGACACTTTGGTTCAAGAAACAACAGTGTCATCTTAAACTTTATCTACGCTTCACATTTTTGCCAGCATAGTTAACACAAAAAATGGCCACTAGTGTAGACTGAAGAATACCGGGATAAAAGTGCTGCACTGGTATAAAAGTGGTCCAGCAAAGCAAAATAAGCTGTACCAGTATAAAGTGCTTTATAGCGATACAACTGTTTTTACATTAGGACTTTTACCAGCATAGACACATCAATAACAAAGTTTCGCAATCACTTCCCTGACATAACTATAAACCTTCTGAAGTGCAGGCTGTGCCTTAGATTTAATCTGCACGAAGCTAGAGACTGTTTGCTGACGTTCTCTTCAAAACCATCTACACATGTGAGGAGCCCAAGGTTAGGACTGTGAGGACAGCGTTTGGAGCTGCGTAGGCAGAGGGTGAACGTACTGAGTTTAAAGGAGTAGCTCTGGATTTACACCAGAATAACTGAATTCAGAATCTGGCTTCTGGTTTTTAGAAGATGGTATAAATAAAGCTGCAGACTGAGATGAGGAGGGAGGCGGTGGCAGGGAAGATTAGGATGGTGCTGATGGGACCAGCGCACACCCTCGCCCCAGCGTGTGTTCATTTGCAAAGGTATGTTGGCTTCTGTTATCACTGTAGACCCACTGTTTTTAATTTTTTTATTCTTTTGCTTTCCTTGAGGAGCCAAATGGAGAATAATAATCCTAAATTCTGTATGCTTACATGAAGTCAACCACTCCAGGAAATAATTAAGAATAGAAGAAAAAAAGGAAAATCCAGGAAACATTTCTTTCTGGAGTCACCACCGAGTGGCTCATCCAGGGTCATTGATACTGACTTCAGATTCTGATAAATTTGGCCCTCGGATTGGTGAAATGTGAATTGAAACCTGCCTTCAGGTGCATATCATTTATTCTTTAGTTAAAAGCTTCAAAACTTTATGTTCCCTGTGGTCCAATCTGTCACATATAAATACAGCTCAGTCTATACCTACCAATGCCCGGCTCAAGCTCTTCAGCACCATTACTGAAAGGAGTCCTTAGTTTTAACAACATTCAATAACCTCTTGCTGCTCAGAGGTTTGGCAAAAAGGAAAAGTTGTAACCCGTAGGATAAATTGTGAGGGGGAGCAGGAAAACTGGGCCAGTGAGACCACAGTGTCACTGACCCTGTTGTGACTTTGAAACCCAATGGTGAAGCTGGTCTGAGGTCTCCTCTTGGGTGGCCAGTAACCAGGAATTACAACTCTATGTAGCTCCTAAACACAGCTTCCTAGGAGCAAAACTAATATCTCCAGTTGTACTGTAAGAAGGTGGGCACACGCCAGTAGCACTTTTTCAAAATATATAGAGGTGGTTATATTGGTGCTCTTGCTTGGGGACGGATGGCCTTTAAAGCCTGCTGTAATTGCAACATATTGATCTGGAATCTGTGATCAATACTGTCTTTATAGAGAGAGTTTTAAATATAAATTGCATCGTATATCTGTTTGTGGAGACAAAAGCCCTGTGTGATGGAGACCCACCTCCACTTAGCCAATTGCTTTCTCCAGCCTGAGGGCTACAACAGCAAGTGGAGAGAGGACAGGGATGGTGGCCTCAGCCCAGCCTGGCCTTGGGCACTGGACAGTCATTTCTTCACTGGGAAGAAACTTCTGCCAAAAATTGCAGAGGTTGCCATCTCCCGTTCCCTTGCATTTTCTCAACAGGTTTGAAGGCAGGATGATGCTCACAGCGAGATCGAAGGGAGGGCTGAGCAGAGTGGCTGTGCCTGAGCCAGGGCAGCGCCTTCACGGGAGGATCAACCCGTTAGTAATTAGCAGAGAGCAACGCTGTCAAAAGTATGTCTCCCCTCCATAGCTCTCACCCAGAGGCTGCCCTGGGCCAAAACTCTGTGACACTTGTACTTTCCTGATCACCGAGGGGGTCACCTGCACAGATGCTTCCTGGTGGGAATGTCCCCTTCTATTTTAGGAACTGAACTGTGGGTATAAATTAATAAATATGGCACTTTATCAAAACACGATTAAGGAAAGAAAAAAGACTAAAAATTAGAGAAACAATCCTTGCCATCTGAATGTGTGAGAGTTGACTCAATAGCCTGTAAAATTGGCTTGGAGGGCTTCAACTCCTATCGTGTTAATATATAATTTCATTGATTTTTAAAATGACTTCTTATATCCTCCATGATCTCTAAAAAAGCTAGGGAGGGCAGTCTTGTAAATACTTTTACAAGTAGGTAATAAAACCCCTGATAAGTTGCATTGACAAGTAATTACTGGGCAGGTTTGTTAGCGGATTCTCAAAGATTTTTTTTTAAACCAACAATTATTATTGTACTAATGACAGCCATTTTTAAAGTTAAGTGTCCTTCTCCCTCTCAGCTTAAATAATAAGAGCCTGGAAAAAAGACCTGAGACTGATCCACTGAAATTCTTATGTATTAGGCTCCAAAGAGATGCTAATTACATCTCCCCCTTTAAAAACAGAACATTTTTTTTTTAAAGGTGATATGGCTTATTTTGTCATAGATGGTGGAGGGAAGGGAGCTACCGTTTCTGAATAAATCTCTCAAAGCAGTGTGTAAGGGTAACAATTCTTACTGCTTTATTGCAGTGCAAGAGCATAAACAGCGTGGATATGTGGTGTATCAATATGCCACTTGTTAATAAGCAAGGACGTGAATCATAAATATTCGGCTGTTTGATCACCAGGCTTTTAATTAATGTTTTGATGATCTCCAATAAGAATAAAAGTCAGAACGATAGATATTGAGTAGATACGACAGAGAAAAGATGCAATGATTTTCTGTGTTACCTGATTTATATGACAGATAAACTATCAACTCATCCAGTTTTGTACAGAGAAAGAGAGAGAAGCGATGTACATTTTCTTTTTTTATATCATATTGTAAAAAAAATAAAAAAAATCACTTAATTCAAATATGTACCTAAAATGTTCCCAGAGGACAGCGATGCAGGCAAAATAATCAAGGTTTAGCAGTGTATAATAAAGGTTTGTGGCCAGATTTTAAATTAAGTAGCTGTTTCCTCACTTGCCTGTGCTGGAGTGAAGGTTCCTGAGCAGAACACGCTGCAGGGCCAGCCAGACTTCCCTGGGGACACCAGCCCTCCCAAAACCTTGAGAGAGGTTTTCGGCTCTGGGGTCCCCAGGTGCTGGCACGGCTGGGGCTGGGGCAGCTGGTGGTGGGACCATGTTTCCTGTTGTCACCACGAGCCCTCTGCTCACCAGCAATGGGGCAGCAGGGACGCTTCTGTTCTGCAAATCCAAGCAGCAGATGCCCCAAGGAGGCCCAGCCCTGGATGCCACAGACTGGCTGGGGCCATAGAGGCACCCTCTTGCAGGAAGAGGGCTCCTTGCTCCTGGTACCAGCCCATTTTGGCATCTTTGAGGCTTGGCCATGGCTGCAAGCAGCAAAACGTAGGGCATGGAGGGTTTGTACCCAAGCAGATAGCAAATCAACCAGCTGGGACAGGGTGCAGGATGCGGGTGGTCATAAGTTGGGGAGTACTTCACCTGTTGGATGCCACAATAAGCCAAATATTTTTTTTAGAGCATCCAAAAGCTTGGGGAAAGGAGCGGGGCTGGGGATACGTGCGTGGTTTCTCCCAAGTGGCATTTTATCGCAGCGCTCGCTGCCTCCTGTGCCGCAGGACCCACCTTGTGCAACTTCACTTAATAACTCTCAACTGGGCTGTGCAATTTAACAGCTTCTGAGGAGCTCGATGCTAATGCATTGATTTTGCTTTAATAGAATTTTGTTGTCAATGGCCGGTGCTCAGCACGGTGCAGGCTTCAATCTTAACCCATCTGAAGGCTCTGCTCGTTTCCAGTTGAGCTCCGTTCATTTCCAGTTGAATAGGTTAAGCAAAGACAGACCTCACTGTTCTCAATTCACTTTATGATCCTCCCATCATAAAAAATAATATCAGCACCTTGCTTTTCATGTCAGAACTACATTTGAGCTGCTATTCCCTATGCCCATGAGTAAATCCCATAAAAGCCGCCCCGTTGTACTGTCGCTATTTTTCCTTGTGGATGATTGATTGATGGATGAGTGCTGACACTTCAATGAAGCTATTTCGACTGCCATCTCAATCCGATGATGTGAGGGGTATATTTTCTGTCCATGCCTCATTACTTCAGAATGACATTCCTGGAACTTCATTTACTTTTTCCCTCCTTCCCTCAAGCGCCATATTTTTTCCCATCTAGGTTATGCATGCCATAAAAAAAGCAATTTGCTATTATATGTGGCATAAGGGCAACACTTTCCCTAGGAGGTAAATAAGAAGGGCCTTTTTTTTTCTCCTCCATGTTCAGTTTAGGGATCATGTCAAAATTTCCCAAACAAAGCCAAAACAGGCCCTTCTTCACAAGCCATGGGGAACGCAGTAAACATATTTAGTCTGATTTTGTGAATGCTGCACTTCAATTATATCCTTGAACTTCTAAAATAAAACAATAGTTAAAGACACCCCAAAGCTTTCTCTTATTTGAGAGAGATCTCCTTCTCAACTTATGCCCAGCATTCTTCGAATACTTCATTTGCAATGGAGTAGCGATTTACAACTTGGCCCAGACTTATTTTTCCTTGGAGAATAGAGGAAGTTCATCGTTAAATGCAGAGATGGATTTTTCTACTGGAGGCTGCTTTCTCTGCGAGGCAGTGCTCAGGGAGGGCAAACAGGGCTGTGCCCGGGTTTCCAGGCAGCGCACGGGGTAACGGGAGACTCCGGACATTAGCATATCCTGGAAGATTTTGTGAGTTGACTCGGGACCCGATTTTAATCTGTGTAATACAGTATTCCCGTTAATAATAATGTATAATTAAGACATCCGTTAAAAATCCATAACGTTAATTTAATGGAGAAAATCTAATACAGTTCTATTGGAATTTTTACGTTAAATTAACTTTAACGGGCTTTTAATGGATGTCTTAATTAGATCTCATTATTAACGTGAATATTCCACAAATTAAAATTGGGACCTCAAAGTTTTAATGAAAAAAGTTACAAGCACAAATTTGAAAATTGCCGTCTTTGTGGCCCCTTTCTCCCCAGGTCCCGGTTGACTGGAGGCAGCGGGGCTGTGCCCGGCCGGACAGAGAGCGCGAAGACCAGATTCTGATCTCATTTACGGTGGCATAAACCCAGTGTGACTCCACTGACTGCAGCAGAGAGATTTACACTCACCTAACTGAGAAAGGAATTCTTCTTTTATATCTATATATAGATATTTATATAGTGATATTTATATATAGATATACCTATATTTATATTATGTTCAATAATCTAACAATAGTACTTTTGTTTAAAAATCACTCCATCGCATATGTCTCGTCATAAACCGTAATGGAGATTTAAATATATATATATATCTGAGGAATAAAACAAACTGAAAATAATCCATTTTAAACAAGTCTTTGGCAGCAACATGGTTAAGCATAACTATTTGAACAACTTGCACAGAAGATTAACATTGTTCAGAGGTTTTTTGGCTCAGAATCTGTTTTAACTTAATAATTCTTGTACTTACTGTGATGTATTGATCCCTAGTGCAATGACTGGATTGGGCAACCCAGGTGCAACAGTAATAGCTGCACAGAATAGAAACATTTCCTTTAGACAAACTATCCCAAAGGGGTTATAAATAGGAAATGGACATTACCATGAAAAGTAAAGCTTCCAATGTGACTGCATCTTGCGTAGCACACTTGGACATTAAACTATGAAGAATTTTTTTTTTCCTGTCAAGTGTTACAAATTGACGAAATAAGTACATCAATGTTCTCAGTCATTATCTTACTTCAGTGGCACTTTGTTTTAGTGACAGCAAAAAGGGACAGTGGAGACCAGACAGCCCCAGTGCAGTTTATCAATGAAAATCTAATATTGTCCATAAGCAGGGGAGTGGAAATCAATACTTCATTACCAAATTGTTAGTGAGGATGAAGAAGAATAGTGGGAGTTTTTTGGCAGTCTTCTCGGTCCGGGTTGTTGTGAGTTCAATGTCAGGATAGGAGTGACGCGCAGAGACGGGCTGGGTGTGGGAAGCCTGGGCTGGAGAGCTGGAACTAAGGCATTCGTCCTGCAAGCAGAATAATAAGAACAACTATCATTACCGAGTTTCTGATCACCATTCCAGATTTTATTGAATATATACTTCTGTCAATTAAAATTTCGGGAAATGAGTGAGCTTCACTTTACATGGTCCACCCAAAGGCTCACAAAGAGCAAGGACACAGAAGTGTGAATAAAAAACCTCAGCTTCTTACATCTGAAACTGTGAAGGGATTAATGGGTAAACTCCAACTGATGCTGTGGCTCTGTCCGGTCCACTGAGTGTGTTACTCTGCATCTCTGCTTCTCCCTCACATTGAATAAAGCTAGAAAATATGACGGCCCTCATTCTACAACCAGCCAAGAATATACCCTAAAATCCTCAGGGTGAATTGGACATCTCAGTATTCACATGGTGTTTAAATTACTGGCCTATTGCTGTCTTATTTCTGGTCGTTAAGGCATGCCCCCCCCCCCAGCACTAAAAGCCTCTGTTCTTCCACTGGGCCTTTTCCATTCTGCAGCTACTAAAAGTGCTAAGTGACTCTAGTTGTGAAGTTACTTCTACACAGAGACAGAAGGTGCTTGTTCAACTTAATTTCAATATGCGGGTTTAAAAGTTCAGCCAAAAGTTGAGTTCTGTTTTGCTTATAACCTGGGAGAAAGATACTGAGAAAAACAGGAGAAAAAAACAACCGGAAAAATAGGGTGAGAAATGAGGCAGGCAATAAGTAGAGTGAAAGTCAATCTGCAGAGAGCACAGAGCAAAAAAGATCAGCAGTGGGCAAAGAGAAATATGTTACTGAAAAATATATTATCTGTTCAAGGCCACGGACATTTCAGCAAACACAACTCAAATCCTGCGGTACGTCTCCTGTGTTCTGGCTAAATCAACTGGAAATTCAGTAGTGGCTTTATTTAAAGTAAAATAAACTCAGCTTTTAAAAAAAATCCCATATGAAAACAAAAAGGTACATTGACTTCATGCTATTCAGTTTATAATTTGGTTTGTTTTACAATATCTTCACCTTTTCAATTTTCACAGTGATGCTGAGTTTTGCATTGGCAACTCAAACCTGCTATGGAGAAACTCTTGGAAGGGAAGAAGAGGTTTTGGCAGCTGAATGTGGAGACTTTTGGCAACTGAAGATGCACGGAAGTCAGTTTGAAATTGTGGTGAATACCTTAGATAGTTATTCCCACTTAAAAGATATTAAAAGCAATCCATGTTGACACTTTAAAATGTTGTCTTTAGGTATGAGAGGTAATGCTCCAGAGCAATTCACACTTTGCAAAGCTATTATTTTTCACTGCGAAAGGACAGAGCTGTGTCGTTTTGCACTTTGTTCAAATTTTAAAGAAATCCAGAAGCCTTACTATCGTAATGCCTAGAGCTGAAATACAGTAATACCATGAGCTGGCTCTGCTTCTGCGGCCAAGTTCTCAGCTGCAGAATCACCCTCTGCAAATGGTCCAAGTGCAGACTGCGGAGATGGCACAGGCCCTTGACTTTACCTTTCTGACTAGACTTTTGCAGCCCTCACTAGGATGGAAAGCTACCTGTGGCATGCCAAGTCCTGCCTTGGATCACATCAAGCTCTGACATGCCTACCTCATGGGTGTGGGACACAGACACTGTGAGCTGGTCCCACATAGGCCAATGCGAGTGGCAGTGGTGAAACAGCTGAATGCCAGAACAATAACTCTTGGTTAATTCAACTTTGCTTCCAGAATGTTGTTAGGACAATTAAGCAGCATGTACTATTAAATTTGGGAAGGAATCTTGGTTTGAAGCAAAGTAACTTTAGAGTATTGGTTCCCTGCCAGTGGGAAATATTTATCAAGGGCTTGGATTGGAAAACTGAAAAGCCAAACTCTTGCCTCCTTTTCTTTTGATTCGTTGTGAGGAAGGTCCTTGTATTAGACCAGCTGTAAAATTCCTGCTTGCTCCCAGGTCACAAGGGGAGCAGGCACAGAGCAACATTAAGGACATTGTTAATCCTTGGCAGAGCTCTTCAGAGGCACATCAATTGGGGTTCAGGTCCATGAGAAATTCTTCTGTCAACAAACCCATTTCAGAAGCTTTCTCCCCTTCCTACCATTTCCACCCCATGGTATGATACAACCCTCAGCTGCCTCCCCACCACAATCTGTGGGTCTGCACCACCCCAGCCGAAAACTGGATCCAGCCTTGATGTCTCACAGGGGGCCCCAAACACTGCCAACAGGAGTTCCCAGTGCAGGTCTGGGACTGCACAGCCAGCAGGGAAGGGTGGAAATCTCTCTTCGACTGGTTTTGCTGCTGGAGGAAAGATAACATGGAACAAGGTGCCTGGGAGCCAGAGGGGATTCTCTGCGCTGCTGCATGTGTGCAGGCAGTGTTAGTTTAGCACTGCTACAAAAGCCATTTGTGACAATTGTATAAAGACAATTGCATAAACTTTTGAGGCTCAGCGTCCATCTACTTGACTAATGGTAACATCCATGCATGACTAAAATCAATAGGGACTTTGCATTGATTTCAATGGGAGAAGTACTTCACCCCTAGGTCTTTTGCCCAACCAGAGTCTCCATCTTTGGGTTTGTTTTGTTTTTTTTTTTTTTTTTGCATTGATACCACTGCAGGCTGGGACAGGACTTTGGGAAATTAATTAGTGTGAGCCCTGATCAATAAGGGTCATAGTTTATGTATCTCATTATCAAGTCTCTAAGAGATTCAGGGAGTATGTGGAGAGCTTGTCACCCGCAGTCTAGGGCATAGCAGTTTGGACGTTCAAACAGCACTTGATGGGTAAAGTTTGTTGCTTCCTGGGCACTTGCTGAAATGTAGTTCAACACATACTATAAAGAAAACTCTAGATTATGTCATGAAAATGTGGTTGAGGATGTTCACTATGCTGATGTCTTGTACAGCATATGTGAAATATCAGTTGAAGACACTGTAGTTTTGCTTTTACTTAACATTAATTATCAAGCCATCAACAGATGTAAAATGTCGTATCTATTTTAATGCGGATGTGTTAGGATTCCTTCTAGCAATCACCTTCCCACTCCTTGCCCATGGCACAGCTTCCCTCTCCTTGTTCAAATCTTGCCATAAAAACACAGCTGTGAAACCTTTGAAATAGGAACTCTCAAACATGTCTACAATCTGAGACAACTGTCAACTACATGTCAACAGCTAATCGTGCCCACGGTGCCTTGCCAGGCTGGCACCGTGATGCTCAGCTCTGCTCCCTGGCCCCCGCGGGGCTCCTGGTTCCTGAGAGCAGCTGTGAGCTCACTCTGCCTTTCCCACACACACATGCCAAATCCCACAATTTTCTTTACTCTCTCTGCTCTCCCTTTTTCCCTTTCTCCATGGCCAAAAGCCACACTAACCCCATGATGAAGCTCCCTGCGGACACATCACCAGGTGGTGTTCAAGTCCTTTGCTTGGGGATTGCTGTCCCTGGTTGCTTTTTGGGTTCTGCAGGAGAGCACCGACCACTTCAGCAGCAGGGTCTGGAGTGTGATGGTTCTCTAGAGCCAGGCAGATGACATCAGGTTCATTTGTTTATAATGTTTTTTTTTCGTGTGTGTTTCCAGATCTTTGCTAATGTCATTTTATCATCTTCTATTAGTGTAATGGGATAACAAAAATGACAATATGTATCTGTGATCCACCCACCAAAGTCCACGGGAGTCTACGGATCAAAACCTTTTCATGCTGCAGCTGTACCTACAGTAATAAATTGCAGGACTCTTAAAAGGCCAAATAGAAAGACACAGACAGTCCCTTTGTGGTTACCAAACATGTTATCTCTAGATGTCATTTTTGACCTACTTTTGCTAGATTTTTACAGCAGCAGAAAATCTGTTCCTTAAAGAATCGTGCTCACGTGCATAATACCTAGATAGGGAGAAAAAGCAAATATGGATATATTTTATTTCATTTAGGACTCCTCTCACCATGAATTACAATATTATAGACTCTAAATGCCTTCTCGTTACCCATAATTATAACTAAAATTATATCAATCTAAACAGTAACTACTCAAATGATTCATCCTGATTGTAAGGAGCATGCTCTCTTAAGTTATGCCTGCCCATCCATTTTAAAGCCTTGCAGCAGGAATAGCTTTCCAGAAGGTCATTTAACAGCACATTAAATAAATAAATAGAACATATTTGTTTCAGAAAACATACTCTAGTAGGGTGGGAAAGCACTTGGGGAGAGGTAAGAATAACTCTCATAAAAACTAATACTTTCAGCTCTTTGTTCTTGCTGAGGGTGCAGCACCCACCCAAACACCTGCAAAGGCTCCACATGACGCCAGCAGGAGAAGGTCCCTACATTTCTTCATACTGAAGGGTGCTGTGACAAGAAGCTGCATGTCACTGCCCAGAAGTCCTAGCCAGCTGCCCAGCAGCAGAGCTCAGGGAGAGGGGGACACACCAAGACAACCCACCATGGTCACCAGCAGGTCCCTGAGCCTCTCGTGCCCCTGCAGAAGGCACTGGACTTTGCGCATTCAACCTAAGCCATCAGCCACAGGGAGAGGGGAGTATGAAAAGTGGTCTCCTTTATTGTAAAAATAAAACATATCTTTGTCCCATGATCTAAGTTTCTGAGAATGCGGGACAAGATAATGGAAAAGAAATGTGGGCTCTAGCTCTGATGTTCCTGGGGTGTGTCTGCCTAAATACAGACCTGTCTGACTGCGGTAACACCCAGGTGGGGGAATTCAGAGACCTCATTGCCTGGGATGATGGAAACTACATTTAATAGAAACTTGAGGTCATTAAGTCGCATTTATCTCAGAAAACTCTTTGTTGAAGATACTTTGCTAAGAGCCTAAGGCCAAGGCCAGATAAAAGACCTCTGGATTTCAGCAGCAAGGTCATCAGAGTGAGTATCTGCAGCTGGTGCAAAGCCCCTCATCTGTGGGAGCTCAGTGAAGCTGTGCTGATTTACCTCAGCTGGCCTGGCCCAACATTTTGGGGGTACAAAAGAAGAATCTCCTTGAAATCTGCCAAAAAATCCCAATAACCTTTCACGTTCTGAGTTTCTTCTTTTCCGAAACTTCTCCTGTCGGTGCATGTAGTTTTGTACAGCTTAGATCTCTTAGCTGTGATCCTGGTTGAGCAAAACTCTTAAGCACATGCCTATTGGTACTGTGCAGAGTGCAGCGAACACAGTGCCCCATCTCTGCCAGAAGCTGGGGACCAACGGTACCAAACACCGTGTCTGGGCTGCACAGATACAGCAACGCTGGTATCTCAGGGGCATACCTGTGTGGGCATGTCTTTGAAGGCACATCTGTGGACCAATCCTGCCACCTGAGACCTAAGAAATGCAAAAATTCTTCTGCGTATATATTACATTTTATGTAGAAATATAAATACAATGTACAAAAATAAATATATTTTTATAGGTAAGTATATATATGAACTTCTAGGCAAAAAGCAGCCCAATCAGAGCTACTGAAAATGTGCAGCAGTGCCCAGCTCACTAGGGTTACTCGACATCCCTGAACAAATACAGTTAGATCCTCCAAATCCACCTGAACACCACGGCTCGTGAAAACGCTGACATCTGTTAGCCTGAGCAGCTCCCCAGAGGGCAGGCAGTTTCTTCTGTGAATGACTAGAAAAAGATCCGGGAGTATTTAAAAGCAAGAATGATGAGACACATCCCCAAAAGGCAGGGGCAAGTGAAAGATGTGGTGAGGGAGGAGGTGAGCCCTGCTGGCTGGAAGCAGCCCCTTCCTCCCTCCGCACGCAACCGCTCTCCGGTGCCCAATGTGCAGGGGCATGGATCAGGGGGCTATTTCAGCTGAGAAAAATCAGCAAGAAGAATTTATTCTTCTTACAAAGAATAAATCCAGGCCTTTGCTGCCCAGCTAAGGCAGCGATGAGGGTGTAGGGAGGGGGCAGGAGGGGAACCCAGCGTTGTTGCCAGAAGCTGCTTCCTTTGGAGGCAGCCCGGCGAGGATGGGAAGAGAGCGGGGTGGGTGCTAATACCAGTTTCCCACCCCCAGAGATCTGGCGTGCATAGCTCTAGGAAATCATCTCACCTCCCCGCGTGCCTCAGCTGTTTCACTGATAGATGGAATCAGATGAAAAATTGAGGGCTGCATCTCCCCGTCTCTGCAGAGAGATGTGATGAAATCCTGGGCTGGTGGGATTTGTCCCACCTGTGTTGAGAAAGGCCAAGATTTCTCCCCTGATCTCATCTTGGGCCTCGAGGTGACATGGGATACACACATGTTCAATAACAAAGAGGAGCACACATGATATCTAACCAGCACAAAGAAACATCCTGACATTTGCCTGGTCCCTCCTCATCTCTTATGCACACAACCAAAGCCCAGTAGAGGGGTATCTGGAACGGACAGAGGCTTGTAAAGAAAAAAATAAATGAGAAGGCATTTTTTTTTTCCTATAAATAAAGTATAGTCATCAAATCACAATGTATTTGAGAGCACATGTTATTGACAGCCTATTCTTGGAGAAAAAAAAAATGTGGATTTTTTTGGCAAAGTTTCTCTATTTGCTAAAGATTAAATTGTTCATTGTACAGGGCACCATCTGCCCTTGGAGAGAGATTTAGTTGATGGCAGCTGCAACCAAAGTGTGGAAGATATAGCTGAATTTCTGGTTTCTTTTCAACTAGCAACTGTCATTACAGGTCACATGCAAACTGTGTCATTTTCTGTGACAAGCAGGTTCTGTAGAGTTGGGTGCTTGCTACATTTTAAAATGCCACCTGTATAGATCCCAGAAGAGAAATAGCTTTTGTAACACACCTTGAAAAAAGTGAATTTAGAGCAGATAAAACAAAGCAATTAAGGTTCAACTTTCTGGACACTGGTGGTGGGTTCAAGTCCCAGATTTACATGGATGGATGTCAGGACATACTGTCAGGTCACTCAAAGCTGCATTTCCCCAAATAATTTAGGTGCTTAAAAAGGCCAAATCGTCATCTACAAGTGTTTACTCAACTGTTGCATAATTCCTCAATTGCCTTCTTGTTTCTCTTGTAAAGTAATTCCTGGTTAGATTAAACTCCACATTTTTTCCAAATCTGAAGATAATTTCTTAGTCGTCAAACTAGAGACTATTGTGGGTGGGTTTTCTCCCAACCCCACCTATTGAGCTGTACCATTAAAATGTCTAGATTTATGGTGAGACAGTAAAGGATTCCTGAGAGTGGGGAGATGCCAATCCTGTCTCTGCATTCAGAGCTATTTTGATACTGTGCAAAACTTGTCAGTGGCTAAAGTGAACCCCTCCAGGAAGGAATTTCTGCCTCTTCCCTCCCTCCTGAACATGGTAACTCTTCTGCAGGAGAATTTTGTTCCATTTCTCCACTGAACGTAACGGGAGGGGCGAAGTTAAGAGCACAATGGTACATTTTATTAGGACTAAGAAACAAAGCAAAACAAAAAAGCAAACTCAAACCTCTTTCCTTTCATCCCTGCCTTGCTATGAAAGTGCCTTCATATCTCCAGGCTTGCTGACAATATTTCAGGATGGTACATCACACACCGTCTCCTCTGGAACAGCAGACATTGTCAGTGCTGTGAGACAACTACTCTCTGGATTGTACTTCACAAAGATCCTGTATAAAGCATTTCTATAGAAAAAAGATTTTTGAAATTTGTGAGTCTCTCAGCCTTTCAGACAAGGATGAGCTCTGGTTAATTTTCTTCTGATGATTTCCACATTTTCTGCAAGAAAAACAACAGCTACTATTGCCTTAAGACAGACTGAACTAGTTGTAACATGCCTAGATATATTTTTTTTAATGGGAAAGAATTTGCAGGATATACATTTGTTCTCAAGTATATTCTGTTCAGTTTAACTTTTTACTCTTCTATCACATTTTGTCATTGTAGAATGGGATCATGTTTTGAAACAGAAATTGCTGCTGGTGGTAAATCTTTAACAAACTTGATGTGATTAAATCTATGGTTTTGGATAAAGAGATTTTTTGTTGTTGTTTTTTTTTTTTTTAATGGGTAAAGGATTTGCCTTTCCAGAAAACATATTGTTTATCATTCCAGGTGTCAGCACATCTTTCCAATTGCTCTGCAATGTGCCCAGACCATCCCAGCCACACTTCCCTGGAAGGCTCACGCTTCTGTGTCTCCGGCTGCAGGACAGAATCACACTCAGCTCTTCCCTTTACTTGCACCTATTTCCACCTGAGATCTGCCTGAGCTCAAGTGCTTCCAGGATTAGGGCCTTTAAAAAAATATCCAGAAAAAACGCTTAAAATCCCAGACTGTGCCTGTTTGAAGAAAGCATTAATCAGTAGGAGAGGAGGCCTGCTTATGTGAACTAGTGTGTGATATGCTGGTTTCCTCTTTCTTTGGGAGGAAGCACTTAAAACACAAATTCCCACCTTAAAAACCAAACCAGTGTGCTCAGTCAGAGCTACAAGTAAATCACCTACTCCGTGGTGCCAGAACCTCACATGCTTTTCTGCTGCTGATTTATCTACAAAATATATCACATGCCAGTTACTTGAATTAGGATCATGGGGAGAAGGGAATCATTAGAGAGTAGAAAAAAAACTCTAACGTATAAAGAAAACTTCTGCGTTTGTCTCCTCCGCGCTGCCTGTTTTATTTCCTCTCCACGCGCTGACAGTACTGATGAGGCAACAGATGCCGTAATCCTGAGCAATTGCTTTTGGGGGTAGCATCATTAGGGTTGCAAATGGTTGATACAGCAACAGCTTTGAATTTCCAGGCAGGCCCTTTTCCCTGGCCGTTGCAACGCGTTTAGCGGTGCTAATAGGTGAATGGCACAGCCCGGATCAGGTATTTCACTCCTGGTGCTGTTTCCTTTGATATCAGAGTGCCTCAAAAAGCCAGGTAAATTAGACTCGGAGAAAGGGACACTGCATCTTTGAGTAATGAGGCTGGGAAACAGGGAACACATTTTCCACTAGCTCATGTCTCACTGTATGGCATTCCGATTTCGTGACACTTCATAATAAATCATTGCTTATCACTCACATGGGAACATAACATGGTTCAAGTTAAGATTCGTTAGTGATTGTAAAGAAGAAACATGAATTGCTCTATATCACGGCTTTTTGATCATCTTTCTGTCCACTGCGAGCATTTTTTTTTCCTATCGTAATATTCACAGTAACTGTTGTTTAAAGCATAAATAAAAAGGAAAGAGCAGAAAATATGAATAATGAAAATAAATTTATTTGTCTTATTTATGTGTTTATGTAAACATTTGGCAATTGCTTTGCACAGCAGCTTGTATTCAGTGTCACAGACTGCGGCACCAACATAAGTTTCTAAAGCTGGGATTTTAAATATATATATGTATGTACGTATATAAAAAAACCCCTAAATGTCAATACATTCATTTTCTGGAGAAGAAGGTTCTAGCAGGCACATGGAGTGCCAATTTGCTTTGTCTACTGCAGGGAAAAGAGCTCGATCCCATCCTGTAGTTCTGTCCCTCCCTGGAGTGGTTGGAAACCTGGTGGCATCAGCCTGGAGACGAGGGAGAGGCTGAACCAGCTGTGCCTGGGGTGAACCTGGGCTGCTCCTTGTCACCCTGCTCCTTAGACCCCAAGTCCATCACAGGCTGTAGGGAACAGGGCTTCCTGTCCAGTACGAGGGATATCCAAGAGAGGGGGCATCCTTCCTTCTGCCTCTGTCCCTGCAACAGCCTCAGGGATGGCAAAATGTGAGCTTGAACGGGACAGGTGCTGTGGATGTATGTGGCCATATATCCAGGCAGTTCACTGCCTCCTCTGGCCTTCAAGAGATGGATTTTTTTGTGTGTATGTGTGCTGTACTTCACAACTTTTTCCATCAGCAATTTAGGGAGAGGGGTGAAAAGCTCATGGGTTTCCAAACGACATCAGTAGTGCTTTAGGGGAACAGTAAGTTTATTATAATAAAGACCTACTAACTGAAAAAATGGGAGGTTGCTAAAATAAAGCATTGCAACACGTACGCAGAAAATCTTCACCAAAAATAATAATAATAATAAAATCTATTTCTTCCCTTGTGTTACAAATAGTTTTACTTTAATTTGTTTTCTTTACCTTTTGGGTTTGATTGTGGGAGGTACCTAAAACTCTGGGATAACCCGAGAGAAATCAGATAAGGTAAATATTTGCTGCAACTATGGCTTTGATTATTCCCCCTTTAGTAATTTGCTATTTACTATATTAATCAACTATATAACGTGTCATTTCTACTGCTCCCTGGCTGAATAATATCCAAAACTACAAACAGCTTTCAAGATAGTTGCCAGACAGGCACAAATTAATACCTTCAGAAATTCTTCCTAGAAACATTCCCATGAACAGAATTTTTCACACCCTACATTTGTGTAAAGGAAACAGAGTCAGGCTTAAAAAAAGCCAAAATATTATTTTAGAAAAATTCTTGCATATATTTCTTTCTGGTTTTATTCCACTAGAATATTGATTTTTTTTTTTAATCAAAACTAGAAAATGTGAAATGTTTACCTTTGCTAGAATAAGTGGCCTGGTGAAAGAAGGTGGCAGTGGAAGAAGCATGTAGTTAACTGTTTGCAAGATTAGGAGCTTAATTTAGTAATTACAGAAAAAGAGAGACTTGATCATCTTCTACTGAGGCAAATAAACGCCTTGATTTGTGGGACAACTTGTCTGAGTAAAATGGCATATGACCAAGGGACTGTAAATTCAGTTGCCTGATCCATCTGATCTCTCTCCCTGACACTCCAAATGGTGAGTATTTGTGGCTGTACCGGCCGGTGCCTTTGATCTCCAGCACACTCTCTCTCAAACTCAATTTTGCTTCTTGTGTTCGTGGTCTAGGTCTTTGCAAGGCTTTCTCTTGTGCTCAGAAAATCCCCAAACCATATGCAGTAAGTGCATTATGCACAAAAATGCAAAATCCCCCAAATATCAAATTTCTAAGAGAAAAAGATCTGTTCTGGTAAAGTACAATGTTAGATGCATTTATTATACCTTACTTTTCACCTACTACCAAGAGATGATTATATACATGAAATAAACCCCCCAAGTCTTGACCAAGGAAAAAGACATAGTTTTTCTAATATATACGATACAGACTCTTAATCTGCTCTCACTTGAAGTGGTATAGTGAATGGGATTATTCTCCATTTATTTTGGCTTACACTAAACTGGAATTTTTGCCCCATAAGCTTCCTGTAATTTTTGTAAGTGGAACTGCCTTTGTCAGCATTCTTAATATTTCCCCATGGAAATGGTATTAAAAAGCAGCACATTTGCCCTGTAATATCATGTTTTATCCTTGAGAAACGAGGACTTATGGTAGATTTTTTTGTTGTTGTTCTCTTTTTCTACAGGAAAATGGCTTAATAACAACCTCAAATGGAGCCTGGAAGGAGTCGGTGTATCTCCAAAATGTTAATTCCATTGCAAACCGTGCCTGGGTTAAAAACAGATATTGAAACAGGGGAATAAATATTTGACAATGCTGTTAAGGCAACTTTGCTAACGATTTTTGAACAACCTCCAACTGAGGTCTAAATGTCTGCAATATCCATAAACAACTCTATACTGTCCAATTAGGGAGACAAAGACATAGAGTCCTGTCAGGAAGATTTGCATGGCTAAGTGTCTGAGATCACAGAGACGATGAGGGATCGTTCGGAGTGATGGGGGATGCACAGAACGGATGACTATCATTACGATATTACAGAGGCTTACACCTTCCCAATTACTGGCAGGATTCATTAATTACTGCTGCATTTCCCTAATAGAATCCTCTCTCTTTGGCTTATCGCTACCTTCCCTCTGTCTACGTAAACCCACAACTCAGCAGTCGATCACCTATGAAAAATTAGACAGCGTAGCTTCCAGTGGCCTATTTAAAATGAAAAGGCAAGTGAATAAGAAATAAAGAACAAAAAAAAAAAAAAAGGGGGGGGGGCTGTAATGCAGAGATGTGGGAGCTACAGAGGCGGCATCAGATGGGTTTGGAATTCTCTTGCTATTGAACTGTTTGAGAAGAAAAATATAAATCAGTGGCAGCTGCAGAGAGAAGCATCATGGTGGGTTTAAAAGCACAATGAAAGCATTTTACATAGATGTACATACACACACAAACTACAGGCAGATTGCAAAGTGACAATTACTTAAGGCCTGCTAGGCTGAAGTTTCACAACTAAGATTGGTGAATATTACAGGGGCTCGATGCCGTTGCAATCGACTCAGCCCCATTAAAGATAATGGTGTGAGCATTTCCATGCTGTCATCGTGTTACTATCAACAGCATTATCACTATCAACTGCTTTTACAATTATGCACAATGGCTCTTCCTGCACAAAGACGTAGCAACCACCAAACTTGGTTTCTTTTTAAATACACTGAAAAGAGCGTAGATTTCAATCCTTCATCTGTTCACAGATGAAACAACATTTCCAAATCATCACTGATAGCATTTTTTTTCCTCCCATTCTAAGGATGGCCAACTGTTCTCAGCGATTTCTATTACATTTCCTACCTATTATTTCATGTAATGGCATTCCTTAAATTTTAAATTAGCTTTGAAGAATAAAAATAATTGAATTCCTGCTGTTTTGTGTACATAGAGGGTGACAGGAGCTAATGTGATAATTTAAACTGTAAATGAGTCTTCACTTTGTGTTCATTAATTACAGCTAATTACTGAATTACAAACCTTCTTGGTTCGGCACTGTTATGTATTCATGTAGCATGTTGGATTTCCAGCTGGTAGAAAACTGTTTTATAGACTTACAAGCTGACACACCAAGCTACCACTGAAACAATTCAGTTTGAAAAATAAAGGAGGGGTGGGGGGCACAGAGCTGCTCTCGCTCTTTGAATTAAGCGAGTGATGAGAAACGGTGGCTGCAAACTTGAACCTCAGGTGAGCCAGCATCTTGCGTATATAATTAGAACAGCCAGGCTGTATCTGGTAGGCAGAAACGCCACCATTTCGAGCTGCCACGTGGGACGAAGAGCACGAGTCTGCTCTGCTCACACCTGCTTTACACCAGTGTTAATTCCCTGATTTAAACAGTTACTCCCTTTATAGAGGCGTATCGGAGAGGCAGAAGTGCCCCCACAAATGGGGCCGGCGCTACTCGCACCAGTTCTTCAGCTATATGCATGAACAGCGGGACGGTAATATAACACTGACCAAGTAAATGTGCATTGTATTCCATACGCAAGTGCTTATTGTTCCTCGCTGAAGGATGCTATGCAATGCTATAGGGCTGTCTTGAGCATTTACTCAACATTTTCCGCACTGAATGGTTCTGTCCAAACCTCTCCTTTGGATACCTTTTGTCTGCTGATGTTTCCTATTGAAGCTGAATGCGCTACTTGAAGGCTCTTTCTCTGCAAAGTGAACAGGAGGAGCACCACAGTGACAGAATCAGCCGTGCTAAGGTTTTACAAGCTACAAAACTCAGTGCCCAGAGAGACAACCATGGCAAGTGGCAAAACAAAGAAACCAAAAAACCGCATCTACATTTCTGATAAATACATAGACAGGAGATACAGAGATTTCCCTTTTATTAGCACTTGAATTTTTCACTGGTTTCATATGCTTTGTTCTCTTTTAATGAATCAGGCCAACAGTCTCTCCAGCAGAGCCCTGCTGTGACCCGGCTGACCCCCGTGCCTTCACCACCACATCTGCTGGCAGAGCCCTCCCCTTCAACAGGTAACCAAAGCCCTGCCTCACGCTGAAAGCAGCAGAGAGTGCAAGCAACTATAGCGTCGAACAACTAAATTAAAACTGTTTAATTAAATTATTCTATCACCCACTTGGCCTTCCAGACCAGGAATTGGGACCCAAATCAAGGTTCCTGCCCCAAGAGGCCAATGTTGGGTCTGGAAAGCAGATCCTTCTCAGGAGATCACAGTGTTTTGTATGGCTTATACTGGAATAATTTAGCTGAATAATACATAAACAGCTAGAAAGGAAGAGCCGGATTCTCAGCTGGTGTAAAACTGTGTAGCATCATTAATTTCAGGAGAGTTATGTTGATTCACAGCAGCTGAGGATACGGCTCAATAGGTTTGTAATAATAAAGACTTTGATGAGAGGCCCCTGAAAGCAGCAACATTAATGTGTGACTGCTTGCATAAACACCAGTTCAATGACAAGGCTTTTCTGCCTAAGAACTAGTCTGTGTCTTCAGGTTTAATGATAAGTACTAGTCTTTTGTCCTTAAATAATCGTTTTCATCTGGAGAATAGCAAAGTGACTTGTTCTAACACCAACAGAAATTCAGTAGTAGACTTAGCAATGGGATTCATGTCATGTCCTATTCCTTCATCACCGTCTCATGCTGCCTCTTCTCTTTCAGGGTACACAAAGAGAGGGGGAAACCAGGGAAGAGAAGATGTGCAGGCAGAAATTCCTTTCTTTCTGTGGATAGTAACTCTCTGCTATCATATAAAGATAATGACTTTCATTAATCTCCTGTGGGTCTTCCATTGAAGGGTTCTTTTCACTCCACATATAGAGACCACTTAAATGATACTCTACATTAAATAAAAATGAGAATTCTTGATATCATGTTTAAAAAAATGGTATGAGAAGTAACACCATGCAGCAATGTACCTGTAGAGGCTCAACATGACTACAGAGGTAAGATTGCCGTTCAGCAAGTTATCAGCCACCATTTCTAGGCAGTCTCTCACCCAACTTGTTTTCATGTCTCACTCCTTTTTAATTTGACAGTCTCCAGCATGCAAATTTGCATAGAAAGCAAGACTTTCAAAAGTGCCAGAGGGAAGCAGGGGCCTCACACCTATTGGTAGATTAGTGTACCTAATGCCCTTTGGCTCCCCCCCCCCCTCCTTTTTTAACATAAAGGCTGATTACTCCATTAGTTGAACAACTTGGAAGAAATGACAAGGAACTAACAAGAGAGTAACACTGTATTTTCTATTTGTTTTCTTCCGTTGCAGTAGTGCTAATTAGAAGGAGTAGTTCTTGATATGGTGCTTTGGGGAATGCTGATGAGAAGCACACAAAGGGCTGAAGTGCCTCTTCTGTACAGCATCAGATGCAGCAAAGCACAGCACCCTCTCGGTTGTCATTACCCTAATCTCCCCCACTATCTCAGCCTTTGGGACATCATGGCACTTGCGAATTAGAGGCTGTATAGACCGGCCTTTCTAAAGCTTAAACCCTCACTTAGGGGCGAGTAATATTTGTATTAACTCACAGCTTATCGTTACAAAATATGTTTTCAAGCAGAAATATCCAACCTACTTGGTAGTGGTAGGAAGGGAGGCAGGAATGATGTGAGAATAACTCTGTAGAGGGGACTTGGGGTCTGTGCTGCCCATGTACCCCTTTGCCTGCAGGGAATGGGCTGCACCGGGTGGCAGTCGTTACTCACCGCCCTTCATGCAAAAATCTTCCCCCTTGTAACCTGCCTGGTTTCAGCTCTCTGGACGGGCTAGCTTCAGACGTGAGGCAAAAGGGAGAGACTGCCCTAACTTCCCAAATGCCACCAACAACAGCTTCTCCTTCAAAGATTTTCACCCCTTCTTGGACTCAGGAAGGGGTCGTGGGGATGAAGGCTGCGAGGGTAGGACAGCACCTCTTTCCCATTCACCAAGGTTTGATTCTCTTTATGAGCATGATCCGCCAATCCGTAATCAAGGGTTAATTTCACAGCTCACTGCTTCATCTAGCATAATATCCATTCAGACTAATTAAATCTGTCTAATAATGTGAGTGTCTTTGTCTTTGTTCTTTCCATTCTTTGTTTTACACCCTTCACATCTCATCTCCAGAACTACACGCCATCACACTCTGCTTGACAAGCAGAATCCATCCCTAAAATTAAAACATTCCTGACCTATCTGCGATGACAAGGCAAGCAAGCTTCACAGCGCTGCGGCCCATGAAGGGAGCTGACACATTTGTTTTTAATTTCAAAAGAGTAGAAAGTGAAGATCTGACCCTGTCAATCAGGCCCTGTGACAAGTTTAATCATTGCTGCCCCACAAAAATCACGGCTAAATAGGAATGCAAATAATGTATCACAGGGCTCTTATAAATGCTAATCAAGGAGAAGTAATCAACTGACAATTTCACTGATCTCCTTTCTGAAGAAGTCAGTCAACGCACTGTCTCTGGACCACAAAGAGAAGAAAAGACAAAAGGCATAGATGCCGTTTCCCAAAAAAACCTATCCTTTTTCAGGGCTTTCTTTTTCTTTTTCATAGAGAAAAACAGAGAATTCACTCTTTTTGATCCTCTACCGAACTTTAAAGCAAAGCTGTTTCTCAGGAACTTGAACAGTTATATGTCAAGTGTACTTTATTAACAGTACCCTCCCAACCCAGAGACAGCACTTGGAAACTTCTGCTAAAATAAAAATCTTCATTTGTCTTTGTCATTCATCCATCTTCAAAATTCTTTTCCGTCTTAACAGCTTCTGTCCTCTACGGGCAATATATTTAGTGATATATGAAGTTTTACAAGTGGAAAGCTAATAGTTGAGCTCACATTTTTTTCTAGCAGCTCCCCTCTCCTAGACTGAAAAAAAAATCTTGCTTGGAATTTATTTCAGTGCAAAGGCTCTCTTCAGTACCAGAATTTTTTAACTGACTATCCTTTTATGACCTTTTTAATGTGGTAGAGAACAGATAGCTCAGGCATAATGCCAGTCTTTCACTCACAAATTCTGCATGGTAAGAAGTCGTGGCTCAACCTATGTATGGATTAGAGAAGGACCCAGGACGGCCAGATGCACAGGCTTTGTAATGCTATTTACTGTTATCATTTTATTGTGGTTTGCTATGGTAAGCTGTGGTTCAACGTGGTAGGTCCTGATGGAGCCCATCAAGCATTAGAGTCACTGTATTGGCACAAAACAAAAGGATATGGTTTGGCCAATGAAGCTCCATGCAGGGAGATGTAAGTAGTATAAAAGATTGCTGCAAGAGGTAAAGTTCAAAGAATCTAGTTGTTTGAAGTTTGCTTGGTTATTTTTTTTATTAAACTACTTTCCTACATGGAGCTAATAGATGAAATAACTTGAGGAAGGCTTCAGCAATCGAGACGTAGACTTCCAGCAGGGTATTCTTAACAGAAATCTTCCACTGCAACAGAACCTGGTGCTTCACAGCCCGCGACACTTAGCCACAGCACAGATAAAGCAGCAAGAGCAGCTCTGTCAAAACTTTGTCCTAGGTTTTGTTTGCAGGGCTGAGTCACTGAGATCAGAGGCCGACTGTCCTGTGTCCCATTTGGGCTGCTGGCTTTGCTATGTACAAAATGTGTAGGAACTGGGGAAGCTACCACCAAACCCGGTTCAGACTGGATACCGAATCATCGAGATTTACACATGATCAAAGAAAAATGGAAATCATCTTTGGGCAATCGCAAGTTTCCAACTGAAAGAAGTATTGGGGCAGCAACAGGAGCATCTCTGCCACTTTTATAAGAAATGTGACCGGGAGCTTTGTCACACAGTGTTTGCTGCTAGACAGGGATGTTCCCAGCAGCAAACTCTCCATACAGGATGCATGCAGAAGGTGGGAGTAGAAAACAGAAAAAGAAATTGAAAAGCACTTTGCAGTTGTCATGTCACTTAGCAACAACCTTTTCTACTTTGCATCAACACAGGCGTAGTAGAGACTGCACAAAGCACATGTAGTGAAGTCTGGGGTAAGCAGTGAATGTAGGTGGGCAAGAAGGAGCTCAAATACCAGCTAATCACCCAGAGCTTTCATCTATCATTTGATACACATTTTAAGTTGCTATCCTTGGGGCTAGGGCTTCTCCTGAATAATCGACTGGATCTAGCTATCACTGATCTTCTGAGTACTACTGCAGGTAAATTACACAAACACTCCTGGAGGTAGAAACCAAGGCTCAGCTGTTTCCCAAACGAACTTCACCTAAGTGGTCACTCTTTTTTCTGTAGTTTTACTCTCAACAAATGTCATTTTTTTCCTTGCCTGCTTCAATTTCCCAGCTTCTTCCTCGTAGGAGTCCCACTCTTCCCTCTCTTTACGTGCTGGATTTTCATAACAAGGTCCAGACTTACAAGTCCTCAACCCCTGATACTTCTTCCAGAAGTTAATACCATGGCTCCTTCTGGCTCGTTACCAGATATTTCCATCAGGTGGAGAACATGCCTGGGCCCTGGTAAACAGAGGAGTAGATGCCCCTCCTGCAAGACTAAGTGGCTAAAATTAAAAACTTCAGCATAAAAGAAGAGACCTATACAGGCCACTTTGCAAGTTCTAAGGAGGACAGTAAGTCAGGCACCTTTCTGCTTTAATTATATCACTTGTCCTCATTTGTTTAGCTTCAAAGAATCAAGATTTAATTATTAGCTGTTCCCATACTATTAGGGGCCAGCTGACTGGCTGAAGGGCTGATTGTGGAGAGGACATGAGGCAACCCATTCTGCATGATTCAGGAATTTGTCGAGCTACTGCTCTTTTGCTCAGGAAAAAAATGAAATGGCAGGAGTAGATCTGAATGTCTGCTATTTCTATAGTTGCCCTCTGAATATGAAGCTCTGCAAAGTGTATGAAATATTACATAAATAGAGCATTAGTATGTGCCAAATTAATAACATGCATTATCTAGCAGCCATGCAGTGATGCTTATTGTACAATTCTAAATCATCCTAATGGGAAGAAAAAAATCAGAATCCATCACTTTGTGGCTCAGTTCCTCTCCTCGCAATTACAAAAAGTGACTTTTGCACACAGAACTGTTTCAGATGCATTATGGAAAGCTGGCCATTGCCAAAGGACCAGAGCACATCACTGGGAACCAGCGGCTCCGGGGCTCTGCTCCTGCTGTTTGCTCGAAGGGTGCTGCTGGGCTGAAAGCAACTGCAGTTACTCTGTGTGTGCGTGTGCCTTAACGTCGGGGCTGGAGAGTGACAGCCTGACTGTCAGCAGTCTCTTAAACCCCATCACAGACACACGCACGTTACACCTGAAACTTTAACCAGGTATTCAGCACTTGTGAGTATATAAGAATATAATTGGTGGCAAACACATGTTCCGACTAAACTGCTAGTCAAGTCTGTTTTTGTCCTGCCTAGACGCAGACGCGCACACACTCCAACTCCAAAGAGACCTTGCCAAATAGAGAAGAGACCCTTATTTCTTACAGCTGGGCTTCGTTTTTGCAGCTGCCCGGTAGCAAAGAAAAGTAACCCTGGTGATCAGGCCAGAGGACATGTCCTGTGCTTTTAAGTAGGCTTCCTGGGAAGAGAGACAACAGACAATCGCCGTGCCCCCTTGCCTGCATGGGCTGCCATCGCACCGAGCCACTGCTGCTGGCACAAGCACTGCCAGGGTTCAGTAATAAAGTTTTGGCTGTTCCTTGTCCTTAGCCAGAAACCTAAGGAAGCGTTGCAAAGGTGAATGAGATTTCGGCACAGTCAGGATTGCAGGAACTCCTTTACAGTGGGGCTCAGACCCTGTCCTGCTGCTGCTGCTGATGCCCGGGCAGAGATGAGCTCTGGTGGGTCCAAGCCACTAACTCTTGTGGCTGTGAAGCTGAGCTGGGAACCCTGCACACCGCACATCTGTCACTGAATACCTTATGTCACTTCATACCACCATCAACATCAATAAATGCAAACAAGTAGCTTCTAGCTTTGAAATGATGTCTCGTCATGCTAATGGGAGAGAGGCTGGGTTCTCCCCCGGGTGCGAGCAGTGCTCCCATGGGTGCCACGAGTGAACTGCTGGGGACCCAGGTCTTGTAGACTCAAAGAGATGATCACAAAGCAAAGGGTTGTTGCCTTATTGTCTGTTTAGTTGTCTTGCTTTGGCAGCCTATGCCAGGGACCCTGCAGAGCTGATTTGTGATGTTAACACCTTCTGGATATACAAGTGACGATGAGCACAGAAACCTCGTTTGATGCTTTCAGCCAAACCCCACAATCATCTGAGAGGGGTAATAAGGACTGGCACAACTCATTACAATGCAGGGATTATGGGATTGCTTATTAAATCAAATACTTTCTTATCTGACCTGAAAAAATGAAATTCTGCGGTAAAAATCAAAATGTAGTAATAGCATAATCCATAAATTCAAGTAAATTAATACTATTATGTTACATGAAGAATATATTAATATAGATGACCGTTACATAACACACATTAACATAGCGTAATAATATATTTACTCAATGTAGGCATGTTTTGACATAGTGCAAGCTGTGTACAGTTGCTCAGAGAATTAGGAATTTTTACATTATCATAAATAAAAACTTAGTTTTGGAAAAGAGATGGTCTTGGGGGTATTTTGGTGCAATTCTGACAACTTCAAGTAAAATTCAGAGGAGCTGTTGCTCCCGCGTCTGGAATAATTGAGCTATCATATCTGTGTCTGTCAGATGTCAGTCATTTAACTTGCACCTCAGCTGTATGTGATGAATTGCACAACGAGCCAAAGACTATCATCTTGCAATCTGTGTGTGTTTTATCTGTGTAATCCGTACCAGAGCAGGGAGTGTATCCTGCAATGTGTTTGCATAGCTTCCAGTGCTGCAAGGGCTAGGTCCGGCCAACGGTCACTAAAGCACAACTGTTCTTCTGTGTCATTTAGGGACATGAACTCCTTCGTGTTGAACTTTTTATTCCAAATCAAAGGGTAGAATGAAACAATCACAGCAAATTTAAGACGCTCCTATATGGTCCTATGGGAAACTCATTTACTCTAAAAATCTACCACTAGAACAAAAGTTTGATAGTACCCATAGGAGATTTCCAGTGAAAGTGAAATGGAAGAATGTTACATTATAATAGAAAAAAAATTTAAAAGAGCCAGGAAAAAGCAAACATGGTGAAAAATAACCTCTGTGCTTCGTAAAACCAACCATGTTCATTGTTGCTTTCCTATCATACCGAACTTGATCTTCTAAGTCTGGAGTCCCTTTTCCCAAGAAGCCTGCCTAATGTCAGTCAGTTACGCTGCACAGAAAGTGGTGGCCAGTGACGCAGGTGAGGACTTCCAGGATGATGCATTCCAATAAGTAACAGGTTTCCTTCTCCTGAAATCCTAAATTGACAGACCAATCTGATCTTTGTAGTTTTAAATCATAAATAGACCAGAATAGTAGTGTGCCTTGAACAAATGCTTAAAACACAATGCACCAAAAGCAACCTTGTTCTTTTTTTTTTTTCCTTCTACTTTAAGCTGATTAGAAAGTTAGTTCTGTAGTTGATTAAGTTCTGTAGAAATTGGGCTTGTGATGAATCATTAAACAAAGACATTTTTTGTACAGCAATAAAGCCTCAAATGATTAATTAAGGGCACAATGCCAAAACAAGTGTCTTTGTTTAAAACGCAGTGGACAAGACAGGCTTGGGAAAGTTGATGTCTTAAGTAGACGCCACAACATGTTTTTAATTATGTTCAGGAAGAAGAACAAGAATGGGAATTGCCAACTGTTTGGAAAGATAATTTTTTTTTTAGAAGAAAGATTAGAATAAAAAAAAACAAACAGAGCATTATTGATTTAACACAAATGCCATTTGTTGGGCCTTTTGTAATTTCCTTATTAGTGTCATCATTCTGGAGTTCATATGTTCCCTTCTGTTATAGCATTTGGCACACATTCAGCTCCCAGCAATATGATACAGTAAACATTCAGTGACTGCTCATATTAAAATGTTTTATTTGTTGTAACTGTACCAATGATCAGGCGGTGCAAGTCCTAAATTACCCCAACTGTTTCGCAGGCTAATTTGGTAGGAGTGAGCTAGTGACCGTCTCTGCAGCACACACGTGGGCACACACCCTCACCCCCCTATCCCCCCCCCACCGGGGAGTGCACAGCCGCACTCTCGGTTGGAAACCAAACAAAAAGTTCATGCAACATCAGCTCTCCACGGCTTCTTGTCAAGAGCGATCTGACTGCTCAGCTAACACAGACATAAGCTCCAATCAATGCCTGTTCACTCCAACAGATTTCGTTACATCTCCCTCGTCGGAGCATTACTTTGCCGTTACAACACAGGGGCGACCCCAAAGTTTTTCAGACTCAATTTTATAAGGCCATTCTGTGCAAGCTTTATTCAAAAGGTTAGTTCAAACTCATCCTAAAAATCACTGAATAATGTAGTCCTATGTTTTCAGGTACAGAGAATTATTTTGGGTGCTTCAGTAGAGGGAAGAAATCTTAAGGAGCTTGGAAGGGATTTTGGATAATGGAGAAACATCACTGTCCAAAAATCAGCGATTGCTGAGAAAATAAAGAAAGTAGTAACCACAGTGGCAAGAGCATCACCCATGGGGATTTACTTACAACAAGTTTGACACAAGGAGCTTTGAAGGCTTTCTAGAAAACCTTGAGCTTGCAGTTACTCTCTTTGTGTGTGTCCAATTGGTGCCAGAATATATACAAACAAGGCAAGGCTAGCTGTAGTCTAAAGCATGCCATATATAATGTCTTTTCTCCCCACTGAGTGATGTCAAATGCACTGGGAGCCTTTATTAATGGGGAACTCCTTTATTTCTTAAGAGTCTTGCTCTAGCCTTGATCTTTATGCAAACCTCCCAGGGTCCTCGGCAGGAGACTGCTCTGTATCAAGGGTAGTGCATGACCTTAATGCTGTAGTGCAAGTCCCTGGATCGTAATTAAGAACGTAATTTGGCCCTTTCCACAGAACGGGCTTTGACACCTCTGGAGTAGATGTGTGACCTTACCAGCCTCCTCATCTCTCATTTGTCCCACTAGAAATGGCACACATGTAAGCATGTAATCAGTCCGTAATTACATGGCCAACATGTTGAAATACAGACTGTTCCTCATTGTTTCTATGAGCAGATTTACATATTAACACCTACTATTAACACCTACCAGCCTTAATGAGACAGACCCATGAAAGCCTTCTACATGAGAAAATAGGAGACCAGACACCTCAATTTTCTTTCTAGCCCTCATGCTTAGATAGTGATCCAGAAGAGAAATTAACAGATAATTATTTCAACTGAACACACCATTAATTTACCTGTGGGTTTATGACAAAGGGAAAGTTTTTTTGACATGGATTTCTTTTAAAAACAGGGCTAGAGGCAGTGCTGGTGAAGAAGCACGGGAGAGGCTGGGCTGTTCAGCCGTCATTTCTTACCACGAGCGGCTGGGGAGCACAGCGGCTGAGGAGTGATTTAGCTCAGGACAGAAGGCAAAAGCCAAATCTGCCACCGAATCTCTCTCTGAGGCCTGGGCCCGCCCTGGGTATCCATTCAATGCTCAGGGCACTGAGTAAACACAGTAACTAATCAGATGCAGCAAGTTGTCAAATCTATATGGATGCTATAAAACTTATAAGGAGCCCCTTAGGCAATAATAATAGCTGTGTGTGTAAATTCTGTACATAGCAAAGCAGAACAGATCCTAATGGGCTTCAGTAAAAGCACAGAAAACATACGTGACATTTATAGCAAAGAGTGTGCGTGCAAATAAACTAAAGTTTCATCTCAGTCCTCTAATACTTCTGCCCACCTCTGTATGAGCTGGAAGCTCATTAAACTGCTCGAGAAGGTGCTGTGTGTTTCCCACCAAAGGGCTGAAAGCCCTGAACCCTCTGCCACGGGTCAGCACCGGTCCCTTGGTGATGGCAGAGTGGGGCTGCTCACAGAAGGGATCCTGCTCCTCTGCGTCTGCTGCCTGCAAAGGTGGTGGGTCCAGAAAGAACTTCCCCAAAAAGTAGCTCATCAAAAGCATAACTTCCTGAACCCCTATCGATGTTAGAAAACGGTGGAATAAAGGAACAAGAGAAAACAAACAGAACTTAACTAAACTGACATAACAATTTCTACTGCTTTAATTGATCTTGTGAAGATAATATAATTAAACATTAAGATGTGTATAATAAGAAAAAAATAATTTTGGATGACTTTTTAAAATTTGGTCTTGCAAAAAACCATAACACTGAATTCCTTATGCCTACATTTAAATAAATAAATAAATAAATAAGTTAAATATGATTAGGAAAAAGGTTTTTTGTGACCTTGGAAAATGGTACTAAACTAATCCTAGGGACAGTGTCCTTCCCACTACACAGCCACGTGAAGCAAACATGTGACACCAAAAGCTGATTCCTGTTGATTGCACAAGGGAGGGAAGAGCTTCAGAACCCCTCAGCAGCGCTGCAATGGCAGCTCATCCTGCCGATGGGAGAGCACCCGTGACGACAGACCTGGCTGGAGAGATCAGAAGTGGAACCCGCAGGAGGGAAGGGCTAATCTAAAGCCCAGTGAACACAGAGAAAGGCTCCTGCTGGGTGCTTGGTCCCAGCAGCTCCTGCTGAGCCTGGCACAAACCAAAGGTGCTCTAGGTCTCATAACGTGTCTTCCTTTGAAAGCCAAATATTCTTTCTAATAGTTTCTTCCAATGAGATCTATGTTTAGCCATCAAAACCTCTTTTAAGTTGACTGATAGGAGGTATATTCACCCCACGTCAGTCCCTAGCCATGGTCAGAAAAGAGAGCTGAGAAATGTTCGGCTGTCACGTCGGAGATGCCTTTCAGGGTGACCCTCGCTAAAGAATATACCCACCAGCAGGAAACTTTAGCAGGAGCTATTGCTGTGCACCTGAGCAAGTCCTACCTACTGTCTCATTCATTTGTTAAAAGCAGGGAGATTTCCACCGTGCTCTTTATAGAGTCACTTAACCCAGACGTATTAGTTTGCTGTGGCCTTACGTGAACCCCAACAAATGAACCACAATAAACTATTCCTCCTCTCCTGTTTCATTACAGAGAACTATCTGCCTTTTTAAATTGAAGTTTGAAAAATAAGCGTGCAAGCAAGTTAGGAGCCTAACATCATCTGAAGGTATTTACTGTGGTTTCTTGCTTTGAAGGGAGAAATGTCCCATCAGAAGACAAAAATAGATGAGGGAACCTGCAGCTCACAGAAAGGTGTTTTCCCCTCATGGGAACATAATCATTAACTTTAAATAAGTCCTCCTTAATCTCCTGAGCTGTGCAAACAAACAAACAAACAGATAGAAAAAACCGACTGAATGTTTTCCCTCTGCCTTTCAAAAGCACAAACAAAGCCTCATTTGCCAGATGGACGCTTTCAGAGATAGAGCTAAGGTTTAGAAAAGGCTGATCACTCAGCAGTATTTTCTGAGGGTGTATGGGGGAGTTTGCTCAGAAGTTCCGTGGTAGTTTAAAATATTCCAGGATGCACTAGCACGGCGTCTGCCTTCCAGTCCTTTTGGAGCAGAGTTTTATTGCTTTGATGATAAACTGCAGAACTATTTTCAGCTCATTGCAGTGCTCGTGCGTATGAGTGGTAATGAAAAAGTCCGTAAGAAAAAGAAAAACCAAAATTCCTACTACTAGTTCTGTTGTAGAACATACATGTGAGATGGTAATACCTTCCCTGTCTTTTTAATCCATATTAAAATTCTATTACAGACTCTTCGGCTTCATTTGCATTAGGCTGTGGGTATGACCCGCCCCAAGACCGTCACACTGAGAAGGAATGCTAAACTGAGAAACATATAGTGTAGGAGTGGACTGTAAACATATATAACTTTAAATAACAATTTTGCAAGCGTATGTGAAGTCACTGGCAGCACTTAGTTCTCACCTAACACCATGGAGATGCAAATTGGCATTCATAATTTAAACAAGTCCTTTTTCTGCACCCCAGCAACATGAGCCGGATGCAAAAGGAAAACGGAAGACTTTCTCCGGATACAGAGAGGATCAAGCAGAATCTCATTAAGGACCACTTCAAAGATCAGTTCTTCATTTCCATACAAACAAGTTTAAATTATCTTGTGTGAATCTGCTGTTAGCTGTTGCACTGTTCCATTATGCATGATTCTTGACTGCTTGTATCATGAAAATCTGCACAGTGCTCCATTAGTGATTTTCAGTGTTATGCTAAGGCTTGCAAGTGGTCATGTTATTAGGTTAAAGTACTGTATTTTGCATATTTATTCTGCCTTACCACATTTATTACTTCTGATACTGGCCAAGCAGAAATTCGCAGGCATTTGACCACCTACTTTGCATGACTTGTGTGTGATTGCAACTACAAACATGGACAGCTAAACACAAATAGACAGCCTGAGAGATGACTGGCTCTTTGCTCACACTTTCACTGTGGTTTTGATCCACTTCTGGGAAAAACTTATGCAATTCCTGCAGAAAGGCAGTCTGGATCTATCAGTCTGCATCTATAAAACTAATCCTTTTAAATAACTCACAATAATCTATGTGACAAATTTCATTATGACATAAATTATTGTCTCTATTACAAAGGATTTGGTTTTACACTTAGGTAATTTAAAGAAGCTTTTCCCAGGATTTTCATCTATAAAAAATAAAAATGATATCATCTGGTTTGTATGTCTTTATATTTGTCTTACTTCTGCGATGCACCATATTATTAACTTTCATGGAATACATTCCGTTCTCAAATCACCAAAATCATCTTGCTCACTTTGGGGATATTTATATTAGGAAAGAGACTTGTTACAAAAATTAGGAACATAGCTGGTGTGTTACAAAGACAAATATATCATTCATTATATTTAAAAGAGAAAACAGTAATTCACCTTCTATATACTGGTTATTTTGCAAATCTTTGAGTCATAGATGAATGCTCAGGGAATGCAGAGCTAGAATATGGGTAGCGTAAATCAAAGCTGCCTAGAACCAGCCTGTCTTAGTGAGAAGTGAACAGGTGCTTTTGTAATCAAGGAAGAATGTATAAAAGCCAACAACAGTATTTCCTTCTACTTCCCAAAGATGGGACTGCATCCAGCTTTGGAGTCCTCAACACAGGAAGGACATGGACCTGTTGGAACAGGTCCAGCGGAGGGCCACGAGGATGATC